>JADBHU010000213.1:0-71707 GCA_017140155.1 Fusarium devonianum | reverse complement strand
GCCCGGGGGCCCGTTGACGTCGAGCGTTGAGGAGCGCTTCTTGTTTGGGATCTGGGCTGGTGATGGGTAGGGCGGGGACATGCCCGACGGGGAGGTAGCGTAGGGCGGAGAAGCCATTGTTTCGAGATCGATGGGGGTTGTAGCTTGGCTTTTGGGATGCCAGCTTGATGGGGAGTTGGTGTTGCTAGCTGGAGTGCCGTAGCAGTCGAGATGCGAAGCAGAGATGTTTGCACAGTGAGCGCAACGGAGGAAGCTCCCGATGCTGTAAGAAAGACCACAGGCGGCAATTCGAGGATCAGACGATCAGGAAGAAGCGACAAAGTCGGAATGTTATCAGCGCAAAAGTCCAGAGTCCGACGTAGGATTTGTTGCAGGCCTTTCGGAGGACAGCCGGGGCGCGCGTCCCATCATCGGGAGACGTGATGGGCGTTTGACGCAGTCACGTGATAATACGCATGATCGGAAGCACGGTGCCTACCCCCGTTTTCTGTCGCCTCTCCTCATCCCCCGCCTTCCGGCTGTGGGCAGGGAAGCCATGCCGCATTTGACGTCAGAAACGGTCGCCGATAAGATAAAAGCAGCAAGAGAGACTTCAGCTTTGGGCGCTATCGCCTTCCGTCCCCAGGAAAAGAGTCGGGCAAAAAAAAAAAGAGCGCCGCTTAAAGCCGTTCCTTCCAGGGTCCTGGTTTACCCCCCTCCCACTTCTGGTGCCCCTCCAAATTTTCCTCCGCTTCGGCGCTCCAGCCCGGCCATTGGATCCTACTGTAAACTTTACTTTTTGAGCGACAAGGCGTGACTCGGAACGAATCTTTTCATCCTTCGTCACAGTCCATTGGCCTATCTCGCTTGTCTCACCCATCACCAGTCCTTCAATTCCGCCTCGTGTTTCACAATCGTTGCGAATTGACCCGGGGTTTCGCTGTAACCAAGAACCCGTCCCCCCTCCAGAAACACCTCGATCATGGCTCCATCCGAAGACGGCGCCAGCTCCAGGAAGAGCGCGCTCGATGTCGTCAGTGCCTCGGGACCTTCGTCCACCAGCAGCAGCGAGTCGGGCGGCAAGCGCAGGAGGCGCCGCAACCGCAACCGCAGAAACGGCGACAAGAAGAAGGACCACAGCAGCAGCGTCGCTGTCAATGGCGCCAACCCCGGCGCTTTCGCCCAGCGTCGCAACAGCCTGGCCAAGGCGTCGAGAGACCCCCGCGACGAGCCTGCGCCCAAGAGACGCGTTGTCAAGACCGCTGGAGAAGTGACCAAGACGAGGTCGCCAAGTCCGGTTATTGACTTTGACGGCCTCAGCCGGCCGAGTATGTCGTCACTCTAATCCCCCCTTCCACTTCCTGCTTTATAGCGCACATGCTGATCAGCATCGAACCACAGCCACGGGAACTCGCCAACGACGAGAAGAGAACGAGGAGCAGGCTGCGCAGCGTCTGGAACGCATGCGCGGAGCTGTGAGGACGCTGCTCGAGTGCGTCGGGGAGGATCCGGATCGCGAGGGCCTGCTGGACACGCCGTCGCGCTATGCCAAGGCCCTTCTCTTCCTGACAAAGGGATATCAGGTCAACGTCGAGGACATTGTGAACGGCGCTCTCTTCCACGAGGGCCACAACGAGATGGTGATTGTCAAGGACATTGAGGTTTACTCCCTCTGCGAGCATCACCTCGTCCCTTTTACCGGAAAGGTCAGTCTATGCATGAAACACCATCGAGGCCAACAACAAAAACTAACATGAACCAGATGCACATCGGCTACATCCCCTCCGACACCGTCATCGGCCTCTCCAAGCTCCCTCGCATCGCAGAGATGTTCGCCCGCCGCCTCCAGATCCAGGAGCGCCTGACCAAGGAGGTCGCCCACGCCATCATGGAGATCCTCAAGCCCCAGGGCGTCGCCGTCGTCATGGAGTCGAGCCACCTGTGCATGGTGATGCGCGGCGTCGAGAAGACGAGCGCCACCACCATCACCAGCTGCGTGCTCGGCTGCTTCGAGCGCAAGTCCAAGACGCGCAACGAGTTCCTTAGCCTCGTCGGCGTCAACCGACCGCATCATGGTTGAGGTCTCATGATCGTGTGACCATGATCGCGGCGACAGACAGAGAGAGGGGCAGCTAAGGAGAAAACAAAGTCCCCTCTAAGAGGGGCTCTTCGCTATCACAGAGCAGCATCAGTGACTGCCGTGCTGCTCAGAGCATCATCACTTTCGTTTTTACTGCATATTTCGGCGTTTACGGATCGGTGCATCTCCATTCAAAAAGGACGGTTTTGGGGCAGAGAGAAGTGACCATCTATTCAACAATTCTGGGTCTGGCTATCGTTTTATTCTGTTCTTCTTGTTTCTTCGTTGGAAAAATTCATCAAATTTGTCAAAATAGTGTCCCGGCAGAGGTAGGGACCGAGGGAGGTAGAAGCGTTGATTAGCATTGTCCCATTATAGACGTCCGGGCTCAACGCCCTGGAGAACTTCTTGCTAGATTCCTCTCGATGAGAGCAAATGTCAAAAGCATCATAACAATAACCACGGCTTTCGCCTCTGTAAAAAAAAATTCCACTTCAGCAAAGGATCCTCATGTGCCAATTGTCATATTCGACCACTTGTCGTGGCTTTCAAGCTTATACATCGTCTGCCCCATCAGACGCCTCCATTGATGGATTTCATATATACATTGCAGAGAAGAAAGAAAGAAAAAAGAAAAGCCAATGGAAACCATCCCACTCATACACACATAGCTGCAGGTGTAAAATCCATTCCCTGCTAACTTCACCAGTTTCAACTCCAAACCCTTTCCGAGTATTTTTGATAGCCGAATGAAAACGCCCTTCTACCACAAATCTGCGTCCTCAGACACTTCGCTTACGCTCCATCCAAGAGGGCGTCCATGCCGTTGCGTTCGTTTTCCAGGGATGCCGTCGTCATGGGAACGTCGGCACCGATCTCCTTCTTCTTGCTGTCCTCGTCGTCGTCTTGGTTCGTCATTTCCTTGAACATCTGGTCCACGTTGCCCTCGTCTTGCTTCAACATGTCGTCGTCCATGGCGCCTGGTGATAGGCGTCGACCACCGTCGCTCATGGAGCCACGTCTGGGACCCCAGATGTCTGAACCCCACATCTTCTCTGCTTGCTTTCTGCCCAGCTCTGTTCTAGAGAGGATTTCTAGAGCCTTACTCTTTCCAGCCTCGGTGTGAAGATTAATGCCGTCGTCTTGACCTTGTAGCAGTCTCTCTTCCAAGGTCATGGACGAATTATCAACGACCAATTGCGGGCCACCAAGAAGCCCAGGGTGCAATACGCTGTTCAGGTTCTGCTTTGAGTGATTTGAGCCACTTTGTGAATCCCGGCGATCCGAATGTCCGTGGCTGGGAGGGCTACCAGATGAAGTTCCTGGCCGCGCGAAGTACGGTGGCCCCCCGTATGCTCCTGAGGATCCATTAGGAGGGAGGCCGGGACCAGACGTTGTCGCCGCGGCCGCCGCCGCTTCCGCATTGGCAGCTTTTCGTCGAAGGCTGTTCGCCTTTCCCTTGGCGTGCTCGGGAAGATCGTCAGGATTGTCGACGCCATACTCAACCAGCATCTTCTGCAGCTTGGTCGGCCGAGGCTTTCTTGTGCTTAGGGACACTTCCAAGATTGGTGGAGCCTCTGGAGCAACGGGACACCATTTATGAAGTTCCTGGCGGAAGAAGTTGGTCTCATGCGCTAGAAGAACTTCGGCACCTTCAATCTTTCGCAAATAGAACCGCTGAGTCTCCGCCTCCGCCTCTGTTGACAGAAGCGGGTTGCAATAACGGGCAATGTGAGCTCGGAAGCCCTGCGCATTATCAATAATCTTACCCAGCACTTCCTCTTCCTCAGGCTGGAACGGTAGCGTAGCCATTTCGTCTGAGATGGCGATTAAGTCTTCCAGTTTGGGCCGGGAGGCATCCCGAGGAATCTTCATACGCCAATCACAGATTGGACAGGTATACTTGTCATCCTCTTTAACTTTACCACGGGCAATCTTGAGGCACTTGTAGTGATACCTAAACAGTGTTAGCCAGTCTTGGGCGAGATGTGACTTGTGTGACCTACCATTCGTGGCACAGCTCGCATTCGATCATCATGCCCGCCTCGATCCTTCGACAGATGCAGAAGACTTGTCTGGACCGGGGATCCTCCCATTTGTTGACCCCTGGCTCTGGGCTAACTTCCCTCGAAACAGGCTCCCCGGGCAGACGAGGCGTATCGTGCTCAACATCAAAACAGTCCATGTTGCGCTCCAACACATACTCGAGGTGGCTTTTAAGAATATGAAGCGGTGCATTTGATTTGCCAAACAGCTTTTTGCCCTTTCGCATCCAATCTTCGTGACGCTTTCGTTCGTTTTCCAGATCAATCGTCCCATTCGGTTTCGAATTGAGATCCTCCAATTTCTTCTGAATTTCGACAACTTCCGAATACTTGGGCCGCATGCGGAAGTCGCTGTTCTTGCAGCGCTCCATGAGGTCGATAATCTGACGATGCGCTTCGCGTTGTTTGTGAAGGATTTGATCAACAGCCGCCAGAGTCTCCTGGGAGACCGGCAAGGCATTGATCTGGACCTGGGTTGACAAGGCCTCAAGTTGGGGGTAATGAACAAACTCGGCAACGATGAGTTCTTTGGCCTTCTTGTCCCACGCCTGACCCGCTTGCATTTGTTCGCGGTAGAAGGTCAGATGGTCGTTGTAGGGAGGGAGACCTAGGCCATTGCCCTCTTCTATCAAATCCTGAACTTCCTTGAGGGTCATAAATACGCCTCGACTGGCACGGGCTTTTTGGTTCCATCGAATCTGGTCCAATACTTTGGAGAGGTCCTCGACTTCGGGTGTGTCGACATTGAAACTGCGCCCCTCCTCAAGAAGCTCTTCGATTGTCTCCACCGGCGCGGTAGTCGCGTTCTTCAGGGCCTGCACGGCATTCTTCTGAAACTGCTTGATTGCTTCAGCACGCTCTTGAAGTTGAGAGATTTCCGGGCAATCGAAGCCGATACGTTCGGCCTCGTCCAGAAGCCGGTAGATACTGGACACGTTTCGCGACTCCCTCTCCTTCAGGTCTTGTTCAGAGCTACCGATAGACTTTCGCATACTCGACTGCCAGGCCTTTTCGTTCTTCCGCCTGTTCTGCTGTTTCCGGACTGTGTAGTTTGTCGCTTCTTCCACCCAATCATTGCAGCGGTTAACAAATTCCTGAAGAATAGGCAAGGAACGTAGCTCAAAAGGGATGCGTTCGCCCTCATGAAGGAGGGCTCGCAGAGTCTTGAGCGACGGCGTGATTTCCTCATCCAGCATCTTCTCGTACTTTTCTTCCCAAGCCTCAGGCGCCTGTGCCTTTTCAACGACCTTGCGATGCGCTGCAGTCATGTCATCGTCCGCCTTCCGATAAAAGAGGACATGTCCATGGCCTTGGTATCGCGCATCCTCAGGTTGGTCGCAACAGGCATGATGGCCTGCATGTAGCAGGCAGAGCACTTTGCCTGATTGTAGACATTTGAAGCGGGAAAGATATGAGAACGCCTTACAGTAGCTGCAGCATTGCTCGTCTTCATCCTGGACATCTTCGTCTTCAATCTTGAACGTCAAGGAGCATGCATCTTGGCCCGGTTCCATTACGTGGCATCGATGCGGTGACGCTTCGAGGTGTTTAGCCAGAAAACTTTCTCTTTGCGAGATCTCTCGTTTGTGGATGCGGTCAAGAGCGGGTGCTAGCCATTTGGCAGTCTGAATAGTAAGAGTAGTCGCTGTGCTGCCTTCAGCAGCCGTCCACAGCAGCTCATCATGGGAAAAGCAAGGCTGTCGTCGGAATGATTGCAATCGCTCCACACCAGCAAGACCAAAAGGCTCCCAATCGCATGGCGCAAAGTTGACAGCTTCGTTAAAGTTGAAGCCGTGGTTGAAACCAGCATGGTAGGCCTGAGGGAAAGTAACGACGAGCTGGCCAGCTCGCTGATCGAGAGCATACACGCGAACGCCAGCCTTCTTCAACTGCTCAGGGGTCAGGAGTGTCACTAGCTGAAAAAGAAGATCTGGCTGTGTTTCGAACAGCTCAGGGACAGCTTCCCTCATGGCGGCCTCGAACTTTTCAGCATCCTCTCCTGGGATACCGTACCACGTTTTAGTGGCGCCGAGATGTTGATAGTTTGCCGAATAGGCGTAGTGATCCTCGTTATGCCAGCAGAACGTTGAGAAGATCATGCCAACGTAAACCCACGGAACGGTCATGCCTGAAATATCAGACTTGATGTGCCTGAAAAGACTCTCGGGATGAAAGGGAAGAACATTGAGGTTCCAAGGATCGGTCGCGTAAGGGTTATTCGGATGCCTTTCCACTGTTGGAAACCCGGAGCCATGTGTGGTGCAGTGGATGTCGGCTCCGTATTCGACTTCAACCGTCTCCTCCAGGTCAGCGACAAGCCTCCAAAACTCTGTTTCGACATCCTCCTCAGTGACCGGCCGATGGCAGTTGAGCTCATGGTCGAATGGCATCTTCTTCTCAAAATAACCCTGCTTGAAGTCGTTTGCCTTCTGCTGAAATTGCTTGAGCGAATACAAGCCACCCTCCTCGAAGCCGAATTG
This sequence comes from Fusarium devonianum, assembly GCA_017140155.1. NCBI lineage: Eukaryota > Fungi > Ascomycota > Sordariomycetes > Hypocreales > Nectriaceae > Fusarium > Fusarium devonianum. The sequence goes on along the minus strand of JADBHU010000213.1, from coordinate 65,123 downwards.
TCCATCTCCGACAAGACACCGTGGGCAATTCCACTCATGCTCAGGTTTTCGCTTCAGGGGAGGGTCGAGACAGCTGGGGTGATAGGAATGGTCGCAGGAATCACAAACGAGTAGTAAACCCGCATCGTCACCTCGTCCACAAGTTTCACATTTCTACGATTGAAGTCAATACAGTCTTCACCAGCCATCAAAGTATCACTCTCACCTCGCCTGCTGGTGCAGTCTCGTCTCGTGGGATCCTCGGCACTGAGGGACGGAATGGCGTCATGTGTGATCCAGCCACGGTGGGGACAGCATCTGGGAGTGTAAATTGTTAGTTAGGGCGCCCGAGAGCCAATGAGAAACGAGATGGATCATCGCAGCTGGAAATCCCTGCACATGGTACCACGGATGACTGAAGAGGGAAATGCTCGGCGCACGCCTCGTGGGTTCATGCGAGAACTGGGATCAGGAACAAGGAAAATCGCGTGGCCAGTTTCCGTACCTTTCTTGAGACGCTTGCTGCGACGACTTCCAGCATCGGCGTCATCCTTGCCAGCGTCGGGGTCTTTTTTGGCTGAATCCGATGAGCTGTCACAACTGAGTTGACGCTTCAACGCCGTGCCCACTAGACTGGACCCTCTGTTATCTGGAGTATTTTTTGCAGATGAGCTTGGGCTCTCGAATCGCTTAGAATCGGGAGTAAAGCTTTTTGATTCGCCGTTGGTACTGCGATTCACGCTTGTAAAGCCGGAATTAACAGCCGTAAAGCCTCCCGAGTTGATAGCAGTAAAGCCACCAGATGTCGGCGCCTGGGTGGTTGCGGGCTGGGCATCGGCCATGGGAGTGTCGCCATCTGCCTCCTTCTTGACGCCGTTGATGGTGGCCTGAAGAGCATCAGACGCGTTTCGGGCCGGGGAATCTCCTCTGGCGCTTGCGGGCGTATTGACGTTCGATCGCTTGACGGGTGTCTGGGCTGGACTCGGAGTCAACGGGCCGCCATATTCCTGCTCCAGTTGCTGGTGGACGCCAGGTTTCGCTAGACGGAGGTATTCCTCGTATGGACAGAGCCATCGCTGGTACGAGTTTTTAAGAGATGTCGAAAGGGATGACATGATCTTGCCACTATATCCTAGATCACGTCCAATTTCTGCCCATTTCTTGTGCTTGCAGACTTTCTCAAAACCCCCTCGAGATTCGACAGCCTTCTTCAATCGATATAGATCAAGCGGCTTCTTGTCTACATAGGGAAGTCGATGCAGGTTATTGCCGTGCTGTTTGTGAAATTTCGATAGGCCATCAAGATAGGTTAAATTTGCGCGGGTACCTAGACCAGTAAGTTCAAAGTCGATAGATGGTATAGACTGAGTCGAGGATGAAACACGTACTCCCTTCCACTGAATTCAACTCCTGTTTTCGAGTCCGAAAATGAAATTTCTATTACGGGTTAGTAAGGGCCTTGATTTGACGCACCACGCGCATGTATCGATCTCAGTGGGAGAATTGGGCCCTTTAGGGATTTGTATGGCGGCATACCTCTGTATCAATAGCAAAATCCGGGTTCCACGAATCTGGAGGGATGATCTTGCAAATGCCAAATTTTTTGGCCTCGGGTGTGATCTTGCGCATGTACTCGAAAGGGTCCCGCCATTCTTCCTCAGTTGGACAGTATGTTGGGGCCTCCTGAAGACCATGGGGGCGGCTCGTCTTGACCACAGGCTCTCGGACTGCGGTAGGCTGGCCACGGCGTTCGACCGAGGTCAGGTCCAAGGGTGTGCTCGTGAGGGAACTCAAGGGCGTCTGCGGGTTGATCGGGTGGTAGCCGTTGGAGTTGAGCTTGGGCTTCGGTTTTGACGTGGAACCTGGTGCGCCAACAGCAGGCGAGCTGCGCGAGCTCGCATTGGTGCCATGAGAGCCTGGCACTGCAACAGCGCCAACAGTCGGCACCGATACCATGGTGGAAAACGGACGTCGGGGGACGCGCAGGTGGATGCGATAACGGTATGAAGAGGGACGTGTCGTAAAAATCGGTCGAGCGTTATTGTTGTGCGGCGGATGGCGGATTCATTCTCGAGAAAGAGCCGCTGTCAGTAAACCACCGGCATCGCAGGTAATGGCAAAACGGGGAGAGCCCCCAACCGCGGCGGGTTCTAGGCTTGCAGTCCAGGTATAAAGCGGCCGAGGTAGCAGGAGAATTGTTTCGGCGATCGTGCAGGGTTTGTGTCTGCGCCGTAAGAGGTTAACAGCAAGGTCGGGTGTGGTTGTCAAGGTTCGAAGACGAAAGGATGACCACGAGCATCTAAGCGTGACCCAACTAATATGTGATATAATACTCACGCTTGTAAGACAGAGAACCGAAGAGAGCCGGCGCACGGGAACACTGCGAGGAGGATATGACGATGGACTCGAGGATACTCGGGTTCAATGGGCCTCGTTGTTTTGTAGGTAGAAAGGAACGAAGGTGTCAATGTAGCCGAGCACAGTGGATGCTGATGTTGGAGGAGCGAAGAAGGAAGAGTGAGGAAGGAGTGGAGGGTGAAGGGTGTGAGTGGGAACTTGGGAAGGCGGGAAAGGGTCGAGGGAGTCCCAGATCGAGAGGCGCGAGCGTCGAGCCTACCTTACCTTTAGCGACAACCTTCCGCCATGGCAGACACACAGAAGGACGAGGAAGGGACAAGGGACGACGGCGCGAAGGGAGGTTCCTGGCAAGGCGCTGCGCCTAAGTTGGATGTACCCTCCTTAGCATTCGCCTGGCGCCAGGTACAAAGGTACTTGCCGCCGCTGTGGGTGGCTTCCACGGGCAGCTCAGGGCCCCCGTCGTTGCTTGTCACGGCGGAAGGCCCGGTGGGTTCACGGACCCGCATTTGAAAAGAACGGCAGGACCTCTTCCAGAAGCAACGACGGTTCTACGGCGAGCCTGATGGCAGTATTCTGATGCAACAAAGTATCTACAACTCAGTCGGCGATTTTTATGGTCGATTCCCCTGGTGCTGCTCGGTGTAGCACGGAAAAAACCCTTCCTGATACAGGGCTCCGACGGCTCAAGTGGCGGACCCACTGGCGACGACATCCGACCGGGCGCAGAACTCCATTACCGAGAGAGAGGGGATGTAGGCGGAGTTCCATGCACAGCGCGATTGTCTTTTGGAAGAGAGTGAGCACTATGTGAGCAACCGAGTCCAGATGTGAACGCGATGGCGATCTCCAAACACGAGTCAATTGCCTCAAGGGAGACATCCAGGGAGGTCTGCCCCCACGATGTCCTCTCAGCCTCTATCCAGGATCTCCTTGAGGGACTTGCCGAGTTCGGCAAACTTGCAACACCACGAACCCTCGACTGAAAACTGCATATCGAGTATCGAAAGACGATAGAGGTGCCTCGCTGCCACGTCGTCATTGAAAAGGTCACCCAAATGCGGCACACGTGCTTGATATTTCGGTTTGCGGGCTAAACAAGCTTCATTACCTGCTCCGCTTCACGATTTATTATTGTGGCTGGCGCGTCCGCCCAATCCCAAAAATTCTGAAAGGCCACCTGGGACACAGCGCCCCAAAAAAAAATCCAATCAAAAATCCAATCTGATATCGACCATTTGAGGAGCAGGGGTTGATTCATAATTGGCCGCTGCCGAGCCAATCACAACAAGATGACGTTCAGCACGAGGACGCCGTGCCGCCCGGGGCCCTGGTCAGCGACTCGGGGCTCGCGGGGAACCCCGGAGCAAAGTCAGCAAGGCGCGGCGACGTGATGAGACGATGTAGTTCGGCATACTGAGTTGTGTCGATACCGCGAACGTGCATGATATTGTCGTTTTGATCCAGCTTCAGCATGTTGCGTATACGTGTGCGCAGTCTTTGGTGTGGTCGCGCCATCGGCGGAGCGTTTAGGATGAGCTAACCTCGTAGCACGACTACAGACAGATATCAAAACCTCTAGAATAACAGACACCGTAAAGAACTGGAACTTATTCCAAGAAAAAGAATATGGGTATCTTGAGGCAATAACAAGTCTTTCTACAATCAATCAAATGCACATCCATCCAACGCCAGAAGAACCCATCCTTACGGCTGAGCAGCGGCTTTCTTGGTCCGCCGCTTCTTGAGAAGTTTCTCGACTTCTTTGGGTCCTCGTATCCGAAGAGATAACTCCTTCATCATGTTGCCCCATTGTATCTCACCGCCGCACCCAGGGCACCTGCATGATCGCGGTATCACCGTCCCTTCGTCTTCCCCCTTCATAGCGTGTCGACTCCAGCAGTCAAGATGACCCATTGCTTCGCAACCATCGTTAGGGCACATAGGGTATAGTCCCTTACCCGACTCCAATTCGTCATGACAATGCACGCAGTTTCCCTCCCGCTCAAACGATACAATGCTGTGTGCCTTCTCTACATATCCCTTCATGGGAGCATAGTCTAGAGGGAGGGCGTGCATGCCCCAGAGATCGGGCGGTGACTCTTCCGATTGACCTTTTGTCGAGGGTTCAAAATCTGTGATAATACTCATATCATTCCTAGGCGAAGCGTCGATGGACTGGAGCCATCGGTCCCACGCTTTCTTGGCCTCTGGGGCGAAAAAGTGCAGAGTCAACGGCCATCGAGCAAAGCTTGGTACTCCGACCAGTAGATGGAGGTTAGAAACCACGGATTTAAGGCTGTGTATCGGCCGTCGCGGTTTACCCTTTCTCTTCGCCTTTTGATTTGTGTAGGACAACCTCTCCTCAGCTGAGATATGCGTCGTCACATGCGGATTGGTGAGCGCCCACCTAAAACCAAGAGTCAGCAACGAGCCTCCAAACACAACACCCATACCCACTCGAATTTGAGAGCTGCAATCATGGTCGGGAACCCAGAGACGAGCATGATCATCTCCCAAGGACGCAGCGTCGGCCGCGCAGTCCGCACGGCGCCTCCGCGGGCTTCGCCATTGTGTTGCTTCAGACGCCTTGGAGGATTGGGCGTAGAGCCTATGTAGATCGATGCATGGCGCACGGTAGATCGGAGGACGTAGACCGTGTATAGGGCTGGATGGGGCCTTGCAAGTTGCGACATGCCTGGGTGAAGGCTCGGAAATGGGGTGCTTTAATGTGAGGATGTTTACTTGGCGTCAGTTCCATGAGTTGGAGGGGCGATGAATCGATGACTAATCACCATCATGACTTCAACTCATCGTGCCCCTTGAATCACCTCCATCCCACGGACCTCGAACGGGTTCAGTTAAAGTGAAGTACGAACAACAGGCACACATTGAACCATAGTGCATAGCTCAGTCCATGTGAGACTCATCTCTGACTGACGAGACGTATCTACAATTGTCATTCTATTGGCTACACCATAAAATACATCATTAACCCAAACCCTTACAACAGTCCCTGCTTTTGCAAATCGTAGTACACCTTCTCGGGCATCACATTGCCCTCTCCGTCCTCCATCTGCACCACCGTTCCCTCGTCGACCGTGGTCCGCTTCTTCTCCCGCTGAATCTTGTCCCACAGCTTGAGCGCCTCATCGATCCGCGTGATATCCCGGAAAAGCGCAGTGTTGTTGACACCGAGGCACTTGAGGCCGTAGATGTGCCGCGCCTCGTTGAAGTGCTTGTCAAACGCCCGACGTCCCATGTAGACAAAGTTTCCGCAGATCTCGCAGGGGAACTCGACGCCCAGGCCGTGCAGCCGGTACAGCCAGAAGGGGATCGGCTTGCCGTCCCACGCCAGCGGGAGCTTGAGCGGGTTGTAGATCCTCTCCTCGCCGTCCTCGTCGTCGCCTTCGCCGTCGTCGCCGCCGTCCTGGGGCCCGTCGGAGGCGTTGAGGAGGTTGTCGAGCTCCTGCTGGCGCTCGCGCTCGGTCATGCCCTGCTTGCGCTCGACGTTGACGCGGGTGTCGCTGCGTTCGGTGCTCATGGCGCTGGCTAGACGTTTTACTCGGAACTCGCGCTCTGCCACGGCGCGCTCCTTTAGGCGCGTTGCTGATACGTTTCCGTTTGTGACGCCGTCGGAGGGGGCCTCCTGGCGCTGCTTTCGCTGCTCTGCTGCCTTGATGTGTTTTCGCCCTGTGAGATGGTTCTTGTAGACGTTCTCGTTCTTGAACTCCTTCTGGCAGTCGTCGCACCACACAGCATCGGCCGTGCTGGCCTGCTGGCTGGTGCCTTTTGTTGACGCCTCATCCTTCTCCCAGCCCTGGATCTCGTCCTTGTCCCATGCCGTCTCAAACTCCTGATCGAATGATGCGAGCACCTTGTCCACATTCTCCAGGGGCCTTGTTCGTCGCATAAAGTTCTCGAAGTACTCTGCTAGTTGGCCGACATATTTAAAGTACTGATCTGTCAGTTTGTGCGGTCGCGTGACACCGCCGTGGCCAGGGGCAAAATTGTCGAAGGTCTCGAGGTATTGCAGGTATGTCAGTCGCCTGACGTTTGGCAAGTTCAGGTAAGCCTCGTGGCAGGTGGTTAGGTCAAAGAATCGTCCGTAGGCTTCCTCTCCCGAAAACAGCGAGTCTACGATGCTCGGGATGGGCTCTCCGTCAGTCGGCTTCTTGATCTTGTACCGTTGCTCCGAGTTCTCTGCTTGTTCGTTGGGGTATCTTGCGTGGTGATCGCGGACATCTTTGAGCTGCTTGTAGAATTCTTCGAAAGGGTCGCCAGTGCCGATCTGCTGGATTTCTTGTGACCGGGCTCCGTTCTCGTCTTTGTAGATCTCGAGGAGGTTGCTTGATTGGACTTGGATCTGATCGAGTAATTGAGAGATTTCATGGTCTCTGTTGAGACGATCGCGGATCTGTATTCCCAGATATTAGTTTTTAGACAATTGACGTGTCGCGATGTTGGCTCACATGTTTGGGCTCGTCGCGAATGCGATCGGCGACGCCTTGTTCGAGGCGCTCTAGATCCTCATGGATGTAGCGCTGCTCTTCAAGGATCAACATGTCGCTTCTGTTCAAGATATGCCAGCTTCGAGTGTATCGTCTCAAGTGATAGCCTCTAGATCCTGAATGCCGTGGGGAGTCGAGATTGCGAAAGCCAAGTGAGCTTGATGTTCCTGTTCAAAAAATTGCGGAGCTCATGCGTCGCGAGTTACAGTGGCGTTCAGGCGCGCATCAGCGCACCGAAGTATTTCCGGCGCTGTGCTTTCTACCTTGCTGTAAAAGTCCCAAAACTTTATCTCCAGAAACCGCCCCGACTTCATCGCGAAAGCGTCATTCTTCGGTCTCATTTAACTACGTTACGCCAACAAACGCAATCATGGCTGAAGGTGCAGGTGGGATTGACCGCAAGGCGGATGAGCGGATGGAGTTTTCGACCTCCAAGGAAGTTACGGTTCACCCGACCTTTGAGGCAATGTCGCTGAAGGGTATGTCGTCGCATGTGGAGTGGACTGCCAAAGAATCTAGCTAATTCTTCACGCAGAGAACCTCCTCCGCGGAATCTACGCCTACGGATACGAATCACCCTCGGCTGTTCAATCACGAGCCATTGTTCAGGTCTGCAAGGGTCGCGACACGATCGCACAAGCCCAGTCCGGTACTGGCAAGACCGCGACCTTCTCCATCAGCATGCTGCAGGTTATTGATACTGCGGTGCGAGAGACGCAGGCACTGGTTTTGTCGCCCACGCGAGAACTGGCGACTCAGATCCAGTCCGTCGTCATGGCCCTCGGTGACTACATGAACGTGCAATGCCATGCTTGCATCGGCGGCACCAACGTTGGCGAGGATATCCGCAAGCTCGACTACGGACAGCACATCGTGTCGGGCACTCCCGGCCGCGTGGCAGACATGATTCGACGACGACACTTGCGCACGAGGCATATCAAGATGCTGGTCCTGGACGAGGCGGACGAGCTGCTCAACAAGGGTTTCCGCGAGCAGATCTACGACGTTTACCGATACCTGCCCCCTGCGACCCAGGTTGTGGTCGTCAGCGCCACCCTCCCCTACGACGTGCTTGACATGACCACCAAGTTTATGACCGACCCTGTGCGCATTCTTGTCAAGCGTGACGAGTTGACCCTCGAGGGCCTCAAACAATATTTCATCGCTGTCGAGAAGGAGGACTGGAAGTTTGACACCCTGTGTGATCTGTACGACACCTTGACTATCACGCAAGCTGTCATTTTCTGCAACACGCGCCGCAAGGTCGACTGGCTCACGGACAAGATGCGTGAGGCCAACTTCACCGTCAGCAGCATGCACGGCGACATGCCCCAGAAGGAGCGCGACAGCATTATGCAGGATTTCCGCCAGGGCAACAGCCGAGTGCTCATCTCGACCGACGTCTGGGCCCGTGGCATCGACGTTCAGCAGGTCAGCTTGGTTATCAACTACGATCTGCCGAGCAACCGTGAGAACTACATCCACCGCATTGGTCGCAGCGGTCGATTCGGTCGCAAGGGTGTTGCCATCAACTTTGTTACTACCGAAGATGTGCGCATCTTGAGAGACATTGAATGTGAGTTGGTCAGAGTATTGTGGATGGGGCCTTTGCTGACAGTTGCAGTGTACTACTCGACCCAGATCGACGAGATGCCCATGAATGTTGCCGACCTCATCGCATAAGCTCATTGCATGTCGGTGGAGATTTTGCAGTGTCGGCCTTGCACTCACGGAAGTGCTGGATAGGGAAAAGCCGCGTCGAGAGGACGAGTACGTCGGCGGAAGACTGTGGAGGAAAGGGGCCTTGTATTATGCCAAGTGAGTATTACGTACTTGTCCAACAACAAAGTCTCTTGCTTGAGACAAGACAGAACCAGAACTGACAGCCGATCAACAGATAGCAAACTACAACAGATTGTCAAGCACTTGTTGAGAGCTTTTATTGGAGCATTAGAGGACTGATGTCCAGTAAAAGAATCAAAAATCAAATCCGGTTCAGCGCACATTAGTCGTTCACGTCTTGACTCTCCAAATTTGTGACTAATAAAATATCCACAATGTCGTGGGACTTGAGCTTCATCCTGCCGCATCTTGTATCAAGTCGTTTGGCTCTCATGTCTGGAGGCAACGCCAAGACATGTCATTGCCGGTGACTGCCGTGGAGGCTACTAGGGTGCTAGAGAGCGATTCCCGCAGATCTTGTACACGTAGGAGATGACTACGTTCTCATAAACCCTTCCGAGGGGATGATGATCATAGGAGGATCAAGCGCCTAGATTTTGGCATTGAATTGCATTACTTGGAGATTTGATATTCCGGTGAGCGGTGGCACTTGTGTGTCCAGGTTACCAACACCTATCTTGGTACTTACTGGCATACCTGGACATGGTGTTCTCTGGCTCCGTGCGCTTCTCTTCCACTGCCTACTAGTACTTGTCCATACCTGATTCTCCATTTCCGATCATCCCCCTAGTAATAATCATTACGTGATGGCTAGGTGCCGGGCCCCATCAGGCAAATACGACACTTTCCCCACGGGGTAACCAAACTGCAACACACTCACGGCTGTTATTCGCAAGGGTAACAGACGAGATCGGATCTTGTGGAGAGATATCCACAAAGGCAGCGCGTCTCGTGGCTGTCGGATCCCTACTGACAAGAATGTGGCCACCCTAGGCCGACGGCACCGTTGCAGAGCAGGCCGAAGTCGTCGTGCTGTGCGCGGTTGTGTATTCAACTTCTATTGCCCTGGGATGGTTTAGACTGGCACACCTAGGATCTAAATATACTTTCTTACTCATCTCTACAGGTAGGAGTCGTGAGCTGATGATAACACAAGCATGATCATTCTGTCAAGATAACGGCCCGTTGAGATAGGAACCTCGGGCACATTTCCGCGGCATGTCCTAGGTCACCCGACCTATCCGTGGTCCTGGCACTTCAAGTCAGATCTATCCTGTAGTTGGCGAATGAGCCGCAACAACTTGTGCGTAGCGGCCTGTCGCATCCGCCCGTCGTCTGGAATCGCGCTAGGTCGTTTATGGCGAATACTTTGCAATCAGAGAATGCGGAGATCAGCTAGTACTAGTGAACGCCCCCTCTTCCCCCAGGCCCAGATCTAACTTGGAGCAGAACCCTGTCAGCGATAGCAGCCGCCGTGTCATTTTTGTAAGAGCCGTTACACACACACACTCACACTCACACGCACACAAGCGATAACTGTGAGTAATCAATGGCAGGGATCTCCGCAAGCCCCCCCGATGCGTATGCAGCAAGCGACAATTTGAGTTGCCTGTCGGCTAGATTTGGCCGCCGGCCACGCGATGTTAAATGACCCTTGTTTGGCCCTCCTTATCTCGGGGGTGCCTGTCGGGGAGATCTGCCACAGCCTCACAACCCCGAAAGGGGGCGAATGAATACCTGGGACAGAGCGGCATGGCGTTTTCCCCGCATATCGCCCAAGGGAACCGCTCCGAGTCTGTTCTTAGCCGTGGGGGAGATACCGGTAGCTTAGTGGAAGTTGGTTTGAAAAATAGATAAAAGAAGGCAGACGTCCAAACCTCAACTTACACTGGTCCTCCTTCTTCTTCTCAGACACGCCCTCCTCTGCCAGAGAATGCCCAACGCCCCTCACTATTCTGCGCGCCCTACCCTTCTCGAGTCCAGCTCTGGCGTACCATGGAGAAACAACCGATGAACCAAGCCGAACGCGATGCCCTCGACCTCGCCGCCCTCGGCCATGCCGAGACCCTCACCCGCAAGTTCAGCGTGCTGAGCATGCTCTCCCTCGCCTTCTGCGTCCTCGGAACGTGGGCCGTCTGCGCCCAGGGCCTGGCGACGGGCATCGAGAACGGCGGGCCCGTCACCGTCCTCTGGGGCCTGGTCCTCGTCACCATATGCAACGTCTGCATCGCCATGTCGCTGGGCGAGCTGTGCAGCAGCATGCCCACTGCGCTCGCCCAGGCGTTCTGGGTCTCGCAGCTCTGGAAGACCCCGGCCGGGCGCTTCGCGGCGTATATCTGTGCCTGGGTGAACTGCTTTGGGTGGATCTGCCTTACTGCGTCACAAGTTGCTTTCATGGCTGAGTTTCTGCTTTCTATGAAGCTCATGTTTGATCCCAGCTGGACTGGCATGGACAAGGGCTGGGTGCTTTTCCTGGTCTACACCGGCATCAACATCCTGTTCACCTTTGTCAACTACGTCGGCTGCCGTTCGGAAAAGTTCCTGCCTTACTTTAACAACTTTGTTGCTGTTGGATTCGTTGGACTTTTCGCCGTCTTTTGCCTCGTCCTTCCCATCTCGGTCGGTACCAAGCCCGACCTCGAGTTTCGATCTGCGGGATTCGTCTTTGGCAACTGGATCAACAATACAGGCTGGCCCAGTGGCGTTGTCTGGTTCCTCGGCCTCGTACAGGCCGCATACAGCCTCACGGCCTTCGACTCGGTGCTGCACATGGTGGAAGAACTGCCCAACCCACGACGCAACGCTCCGAGAACCATGATCTTGGCGGTCCTTCTGGGTGCCCTCTCGGGCTTTCTCTTCATGATTGCCTGCCTGTTCTGCATCCAGGACCTCGATAAAGTCCTCAACCCCGCCTCGGGCTTCCCTTTTATCGAACTTGTCCAGAGCACGGTGGGCCTGAACGGTGCTGCGGTCCTCATCGCCCTCTTTATCTTCAATGGTTTCGGTCAGGGCATTTCAGTCATGACATCGGCATCGAGATTGACATGGAGTTTCGCCCGAGACCGCGGATTACCATATGGAAACTATTTCTCCCATGTCGACCCCTACTGGCAGGTTCCTGCCCGAGCTTTGATTCTCCAAAGCGTTGTCATCACTCTCATTGGCCTTTTGTATCTCTTCTCGAGCACTGCTCTCGAGGCGATCCTCAGTGTCAGCACGATCACCTTGACAATTTCATACGCGATCCCCATTACCGTTCTGCTGGTTGTTGGACGTGATAAGCTGCCATCTGGCGGAGATTTCCGCCTCGGCATGTTTGGGCCGACTCTCAACGTCATCTCGATCATCTATTCCGCCATCACCACTGTCTTCTTCTTCTTCCCTGCCTCCCCGAATCCTGCACCGGCGGATATGAACTTTGCCATTGCCGTGTTTGGAGTCATGCTCGTCATCTCTCTCGGGTTCTGGTTTGTGAAAGGAAGTAAATCGTTCTTGCAGATCGAGGGGCTAGATGATGTGCTGAATGCCCAAGGGCAGGAAACTCGGCCGGGAACTGCTGAGATTCCAGTGAAAAACTGATTGGGGGGGACGGGAGCATACGAATAACTTTTGGCAGTTCTAAAGACTTCCGGGAAACATGATTTCGAATAAGATTGTTAGCCCAGTGATTATTATTTACGATAGATACCTTTTACAATGACACTTTGATAATCATTACAACTCAAGACATCAGTGAAGATGGTACACTGGCTGGAAACCTTGGCGTAGTCCAGATCCCGAGTATAGGAAGCAGAAAAGTGTCAGATTGGCGATGGCTGCTGTTGGAAGCCGCGGCGATGTCCGAGACCCTTCTTGCCAAGATTCGCTTCCTCGACCACGAGGACTTTGGCGTCAAGGCTGCTGCTGCTTCCGCTATTGGTGATCATACGGCCTTATTTTGTGCCACCTTGGAGGACACAATCTAAGCTCTGAACATGTAGCTTGGTTTTATTGACCCTGAGTTTAGATGCTGGGGTTCAGAAACGCCATAGAAAAAAGGGGGTCTAAGTTGACCCAGGTCTGATATCATTCGTCGAGTCGTCAAGGATTGCGACTGCCGGTGGTCTATTGAAGTTTGTGTCATACAGCTGTCAATAAGCAGTCCCCATGTGACTCCGCTTCAATCGTTTCTTAATACAGTGAAAGTGTCAAATCTTGCACTTTCATGTTCAAACCCATACAAGAATGAATCATTCCATATTGCTTAAGCATTCACAGTACCTGTCCGCTACGTCCATCTACTACGCCGTCTGTTTCAAGGTAGATTTCAGCTATAGGTAAGAAAGTCCTGGAGCCCGAAGCATCTCTTTACCTCATCGTCCGCAAGCTTCCCATTTCTCGCCTTGCTCACCCTCTCCAGGTCCTCTTTGGCTTCGTCAAGCTCATCCTGGAGGTTCTCAATAACAGTCACCCAGCTCCCTGCCTTGACAAGGCTCTCTACTCCCCTATACCAGTTGACCATTCCATCTCGTCGACTAGGTGCATTCTTCTTGACCAATGTTCCAAGGATTTGGCTTGATCTGGATGCATCTTCCTGCTCTGCGGCGTTGATAAGCTGGTTGAGCATCGACACGTAGCTTTGCAAGTCTTGGACCAGCAGGTTTAAGAACATCGAGATAAAGGCCGTCTGAGCTTCAGGGCTCGGTCTGCGTGCGATTCCAACAAGTTCCACCTCTTCTGTCTCCAAACACCAATTCAACTCTCCCAAGGACGTCAACTGCCCGTCGTTGAGATGTTTGGGGTCGACGCCCGTCAGGTCCAAGCCGGCAAGATAGCTGTAGATCTCAATGTCCGCATTGAGCGTGGCGATGTGAAGGATGTTTTCAGAGTAGTCGGAAAGGGTATCCAGCGCTGCCCCGGCGTCGACAAGAACCTGCAAGACGGGTAGGTTGCTACTCTTCACAGCCGCGAATGCTGGTGTGAAGCCGTCGTCGCCTTGGGCATCCAGATCGGCGTGCTTGCCCTGGAGCAAGCGCAGGATCTCTTGAGCCGTCTCGTAGTCAAAACTGCTTCTTGCGAGTTTATGCAATGGAGTAGTCATGTCCGAACTGCCCTGTTTCGTCGCCGACGCACCAGCCTCGAGCAGCATGCGCACTGCCTCGGGACAGGCGTTCTCAACAGCGTAGTACAGAGCCGTTTCACCATGAAAATTCTGTTCGTCTATTCGGCGTCGGCACTCTCTGTCTTTCAGCAGAATTTCCACAACATCCAGCTGCCGAAAATGTACAGCCACGATGAGCGGGGTGCTTCCCAGCCAGTTGCGACGGTTGATGTCAGCTTTGAGCGCTGTCAACTGCCGGACTGCTTCCACGTCATGATGCTCCAAGGCGTCATGTATGGGAGCAGTTCCGTACGCGTCCAGCTCGTTCATGCACCATGGTCCGCTCTCGTATCGATCGCAGCAGCTCGTCCCGTCCTGCTGCCCTGTGGGCCTTGTATGGGTGAGGAAACCGTCCACCGTCTATAAATGTCTTGACTTTCTTCAGCAACGCGTTGATCCCCTCGTTATTCAACCCGGGATTATTCACATAAAACCAGCTAATCTGGTAGCCAATTCTTCTGCAAAACGTCAGCGACTCTCGCCGACCGATCTGGCCCTGGAACTCGAGCAACGAACCTTGCCAGCCCTTGCTGGGGAAGAATGTTTTGCCATAAATCGAGCAAGATCTGAATACGTTCAAAGCATCCGCGGTCGAGTGCGGCCTTGCGCGGCACATTCAGCTTTTTTATCAGACTCAAAACATTCCACGTCTTCGCTTCACTGACCTCTACCAAGGTTTGTCCCACTTCGTCAGCGTCGTTCGGGAAGCACACAAAACCCTCAGCAAGCTTATCTCGGAAGACCGACGGGTAGTTCAGCCATTTCCAGACAATACCTCTGGAATGTATACACCTCATAGGGCGTAGGGAAAAGCTCAGCCCCGGCCCTCTGTCCGAATATGATTGAACGGAGAGCATTCCGGCCCAGAGCCAACTAGGAAGCTGGTACTCGAACTCTATCCCGCTGTTTTGTCCCGGGCCACAGGTACATTGGAGCTTTTCTGGATCTTTGACAGCCTTATAGCTAACGAACCATGAGCCCAGTAGTGGTCTTGACCACTCGCTGCTGGTATGTTGCCGTCGGTTCCAATGACAGCGGCATTGGCAGTCTGGTCCACATGCGCTCGTCCCAAGTGGTTGGATGGTTGTTACTTTGACGACGCTGTCTTCTTTCGTGGAGATAGCGCTGTGAATACTGCCGTCTTGCAGTGAAAGACTGTAGGTCATGCGTCACATCTTTACCAGAAACGCTGGTGGGAGGTGTATCCTCGTTCGATGATAACTTCCTGTTTGCCTCAATCCACTGCGTCGCTCTTTGAGAGGATTCTATTAGCTTTGGTGAGGTCCCTAAATCATTCTGAGACTCTTGCGCAGAAGATGGCAGGGACTGTCTGACCGAGTGAAGAAATCTAGGCTCTTGTCAGTCAGACGGCTTGCGGGCCACAGAGACACTTACACCTCCTGCCGCATGTCTATCCTCTCAACCATAGACGACATTCGAAAAGCGATCGCCAGGTGCAGGTCCGACTTTGCAGTGTGGGCCATGGTCCGGAGCTCCTCGATCTTCTTTGCTTCAAAGACCCATTGTATCTTTTTCGTTATCCGTCTTGGGTCGTGCCACCGGCGCTGAGTGTCAAATGGATAGCTCTTCACGATTTAATTGAGGTTTTGCAGAATAACTTTGAGTTCCTGTACCGTGAGAGAGACCAATGGGTGCTCTGATGGCGTGGTTGAGGGGCATTCTGAACCTGATGGATCTGTGTATTGCTTAGCCGTCTGAACGAAAGCTTGGATTGTGATCATCTGCCATCTCGTCAGCCCTATAACCGGTAAATCATGAGATAGGATATCTGTAATTTCAGAGTGACCCACTTCTTTCTTCAAGCCGTCACATTGCTGCTGAATCTCGCGGATCTGTCGCAGCAGGTTGACGGCCTTTACGATGCCGGAAGCCGTTTCCGCCAGGGCAACGGAGCTGGCTATGGCCCCCAGAATCTCGAGTCCCGACATGGTGACATTTAATATCGCAAACCATATCTTCTCAATGACTCGCGCCAACCTCTTCTATCACTGAGCGTTGGTAATCATTTGGACGATGAAAATACGGGGTCGCGATGAGAGAAGGAAACTCATGAGGCTGCGCGTAAGACGCCATAAGTCGATCTAGGATACAGCGACTATTTTAGCTGCAGCTGACATAACGTGTGAAAACAACAACTCGAGCTCAAATAGTTGCAAATAGCCA
Source organism: Fusarium devonianum (assembly GCA_017140155.1). Classification (NCBI taxonomy): domain Eukaryota; kingdom Fungi; phylum Ascomycota; class Sordariomycetes; order Hypocreales; family Nectriaceae; genus Fusarium; species Fusarium devonianum. The sequence goes on along the minus strand of JADBHU010000213.1, from coordinate 49,271 downwards.
TGCCATGGCGAGTAAGTCGCATCATTTAATAGTATCGCAGGCAAGCGTGACAGCTTACAAAGTTATTGTTTGGAAGCAGAGTCACGATATAGGAATGCCGATATTTCGACTGTGGTTGCGTCCAACACTGCAGTGTCCCCCGACGTTCGAGATAATCAAAGATACATCTAGAAATAATACAGACGCATCATGGACCGATTTTTATTAAAGAGTAACCACGTCGTGCAAGCGTTTCCTTATCTATTGATTGCAATTGTTTTTATAAGTCGCCTACCCTGGACGTGTACTAGAAATTCGGCTCGCCGCAAGCACAACGCTGGAGGACCTGCTCTAGGTCGAGCTATGGTGCTGATCTCACCATGGAACAGTTTCACGGCAGTCAATGCTTCGATATTTCTTCTGTATCTTGATCTTCTTCAATTCAGAAGCTGAAGACTAGGTGCATTAGATCAATGATCTGGAACGTGTGCCCTGCGTTGTCTAAAAGAATCCGAATCCATCATTGTTGCCAATCCGACCTCACGGACTTGCGATTTTTTACAAGCTATATGTAATCGATCTGCATCGGTCTCGAGATGGCAGCCCGTATACCTAAACGAAGCAAAACCCGTGATTGCTGGGACGGTTACCGGTTCTCTGGTCAAAGGTTCCGGATGTAACAAAGGACATAGCCGAACGGTCGGTTACAAGCCTGCTTTTGGCTATAGCCGAAACCACGGGCAGGCCATGGTCAAGGCATGCGTCGAATCAATTGACCGACGGACTTGCTCAACCCAGAAAGGGAACGTGGCTTCTAGGTTTAAACGTTGGGACTATGGTGGAATAGTAGCCGCAATCGGGCTAGTAAACCCCGAGCATGGCATCATATCATGATGCCGGTAAAGAGGCCTGCTCCTGATGAGTACGAGGTAGGCAAGGCCTTAGAATGTAGGAAAACGTGGGAGTCGGCGGGAAATTAAGTCTGGCTCGTTGGATAACCATGATGATGATGTAGGGCACAGTATATGATTCACTTGTGGCGCCCCTATCAAATGTGCGCTTCCCGTAGTCACGCAGGTCATCTTTCTCCATTGACTTCACAGAAGCCTTCTACGTATCCTTGCATTTGCCTTGCCGGCTTCCAACATGGGGTGAGGATATGGCGGAGCTGGAGAATGGAGATGCGCAAGAGTCATGCAAGACAAGAAGTTATCCGGGCGTCCCAAGGGACAGCACCGGCTCGGCGCTGCTATCCAAATGCAGGTCTAGCGAATCTAGCGAGAACAGGGCCGGCGCCCACGACATGGTTCTGCCACGAGCTTCGGTAGACCGGGCAGCACCAGAAAGCCGGGTTGAAGTGAGATTCTGGCGAGAAAGTCGTAGTCAAACTGGTCATGGCGCGAAGAGGTTACCATATGGGATACGCAAGGTATGATGGGAGGGAGTGCGGGTACGGCGGACGGCCAAGCCGGTAGCAGGGGCTGTTTTTCGGGAGAGAGACACGGTACGTAGAGTTCACAGGACATCTCAAATTAATTCGTTTATGTTAACTAGATGATCTTTTTGAAGTGGTTGTGATGCGCTCAGGAGTCTTCAACGCCCAGCGGTGCAAGCTAGCTCTCAGCGAAATGATAGTAGTGAGCGCAAATACAAGATTGAGTGGGCTCTCATACTAGTTACCGTGCCAAGAACCGCAAGCCCTCGTGGTCCTTCGAGGCCCATCAGGGAATGTGCTCGATGACGGAAGCCATAGATTTGACAAGTCGACGCCAAGCCTTGAAGCTAGTTACATTGAGTGACCGATGGAAACCCAAGCGACGGTTCCAGAAACCATCCCGCCTGGTCATCAACAACCCCGACTAATGCCATGCCGGACCCGACACTTGGTGAGACCGTCAAGACCGTTGCCGACCATGGCAACGTCGCATTCCGAGGCCCCTATTGAGGCCTGGTGCTACAAGCGACAGTTGAGCGACCGAAGAAAGCCAGGGCCCGCCGGGGGAGGAAGATCCGGGCCGATGCTGCCAGGGGCTGGAGCCAACTGCGGTTCCGAGCGTCTTTGTTCGACTAGGGAGGGACAAGGAAGGGTTCTTTTGCTTGTGCTCGGGGCGGGAGGTGGATAAGACGGATGGCGGTATCGACGATGACAGGCTCGGAGAAATGCCATGTTTACTTATCTAACGTACGTGTAAATGCTGGTGCGAGGTGCGTCACGTCTACATATTAATGTCTCAATATACAAAGGAGGATGGTATGATAATTAGTACTCATTGAACTAAATACTACGTACCTCGCAGCAAACAATTCATCCACCGACGTATCAGCAAGAAAAGATCCACAGTGTCACATCTGGTGCCCGTGCGTGCCGCGGGTGAGGCGCGTATCGGAGATGCACAACATGACGAAAAGTCTCAGCACAGACTCTTGACAGAAACCTATTATGAACAACCCAGCCAATAGATGTGGAAACCGTACCTTGGGGAGTACGAAGGATACCCAAGAGAAGCCTGATGGAAGAGAAACCGTTTTGCGCCGAAGGATACGAGGATGAAGGGGGCAGAGGCAAACCTGGGTCGTCTGCTTTACCCCTGACTTAGCTATTCGCTAGTCCCGGACGATTATTTGCGTACCCAGCTAGCGCCTCGGCCCCTCTGCAACAATCTTTCCAGGACCAGGTACCAGCAACCGACGGTTGACGCGCGAAGTGTCAAATCAAAGCCGGGCCCGTGCCTGGCTGATCAGCGTCGGGGACAAGGCTTCGCAGAGTAGAGCACCAACCCCTGGAAAGTATAAGACGGGGATCGTCGATCCTGTAGGAGCGAGCTCTCCTCAAGGGTACTAACTCTGAGATGGGTTGCAATCTGGCGCCCGAGTCAGCGGCGACCTATCAAACAATGAGCGTAACGTTATTGCTCTAAGAGCGAAAACGTTGAGTTATCAACCCTTGCTGGACTCGGGAAGCTCGGATCTAACCCCCGGATCAGGACATGCACGATGCCAGGGGAATTTGATGTGACAAGTGTGACGGTGCCTGGACGGCTTGCATGGAAATCGTGCAGTTTGTCTCCTCGTAGCGTCGCATTCGGGGCATGACAGGGCAAACAGAGTTTGTGTGAGTGGTATTAAGGCTGACTCGGGCCTAGTTGTCAGACAGGGGGCATAGCGGACAAGTAAAGCTGGATGTTGGGATTTTTATGACGTCCGCTCGTTCTTTATGAATGATCATAAATCGGTTGTAAAGAGAACATGAGGGCTTCTAACTAATTTACTACTAGAAGCAATCAAGCTTCGGCGTTGACTTCCCCATTGTGTCGTAGTCAAGGGCGCATATCCATCGTCATCTGTTGGTAGAATGCCCCCGTGTGCTTGAAACTCGGGGTTTCGACCTCGCAGCCAGCCAAGCAAGAATAGGCATCGTATCGAATCCGATCTCTAGGTGTTTTCTTTTGTGTACGTACTGCATCCTGCCGGCATTGTTTCTGATTGCCACGTGTGACTCCGTGCCAGCTTCATCTCGAGATTCACCAAGTGGGTCCCCTAAGAGGACGGACGAGGAAAAAAAAAAAAAAGCAGAAACAAATGATTGCTAGCGGCTCTCAAGAATAGAACTGGAGCTTGCAAACAATGACATGCCGGGTGTTTGTTCTTTTCTCCTCCTCCTCGATTTCCCAGGGTATCCGTCATATCATGCCCAACAGATCATCTCATCTCGAGTGTCGACTAATTAGTAATACCTGAAGGTAGAAGCTGCTTCTGGTCTAGGCTACCTTACCTAAGGTAGGCTGAGTTGAAGAATTCTTCTTCGGGCGGCTCCTTCCTCGCCAGAATCGCGCCATGATCTCACTCACAAGCTCGCCTAGATTTTGGCCTCCGTTGCTTTTTCCATATCTTTTCTTTTTCCTCTTTGACCTCTCCTTTGGCGACCTCCTGTTAGGGGCATTTCTTGCTCTGTTTGGCCTGTTTGCCATTCTCATCTCCCCCTCCCGCTTGTTTCCTTTCTTTTTTGTCATTTGTCCCGTGTTCTCCTTGAACGGCTGGGGACCGTTCTCGGCTCTTCTCGAGACCTTCAAGGTCACCCTCTCTCTTGCTTGCTGGCTGGCCTTGGCGACGCAGTTTCTTCGCTACTCACGCTTATCGATCCATTGCTTGTCTGGGCGTTGCGGAGTCCGCCTTTTTCGAGAGTACGTGGGAAGTGTGGATTCTTTGAGCATCGCATCTGATATCGCTGCGCTCTGCTTACCTTAATCACCGTGGTATCCTACGATCGAAGCTCGCAGGAACCGGCCGGGTGTCGACACTGCGGCAAACGCCTCCTTCCAGCCAGCCATCGTGCTCCGGCAGTGTTCCTCTTCCCATCGGGCCCGGGCCAATGTAAACTGGGCCTCATCGACTCGGCCGTGTTGAAGTTAGCCTTTGGTCCTTGGCTGGCCCCGTCCCCCACTCTGCGGTAATAACTCAGGCGCCGCCGCCTATGCTGCTTCGTGCACGGTGCCCAGAGCTTAGCCGGACGTCATGAACAATCCATGACTCGCCAGGCTCATTTCCGTCTCCGCACTCGCCGCCTTTTGGAGGAAACCATCTCCAATAGTCGGTCGCCTTGGTTTGGCGACAAGGTTTCCAACTGAACAAGGCTGTCGTGCAACAGCGCCGTCCAGCACACAGGTTCCGCTCTCATCTGGACTTTGGATGAAGCATTGGCAACTCATAAAGGTCACTCACTGTATTAGGCGACTCTTCATAGCAACCCCTGGCACCCTCGTGCGGAATAAGTTGCGTTTCGACCTCGTAGCACTCCCGTCCTCCACTGAACAACCACAACGTTCAGAACCTTTTTCGGGGCGCGGACGAATGACGGAGTGGGAATATGGAGTAGTAGCCCGTCAAGTAGACTGGGAAGCGCAGAAAAAACAGAGCCGCCAAAGAGGCTCTTTTTGACTCGCCAGACCCATCTTTTGTCAGTACCACTGGAGAAGTCCAGCAATCGTTCAAGTCGAGCACGGAGCAACCACAAAAGCACGCAACAGAACGAACTTCCACCACAAGGCAAGCCTGGGGAGAGCGCCAGAAAGTAACCAGCCGCAAAGACTAAACGTGCCCTGTAATTGCTGCGGCCAGGAGCGGCCAGGAGCCCTTCAGCGACACCTCGAAAGATCCCTGCGAATCCCATGCTCCCCTTGGCGTGATCGCCGACGGACCACGCGCCTGCTACGCCTCCAGGGCCCCTAAACGACGCTCGGGCGGCGCCCAAGTCAGGTAGCTCATCGCCTGGACCACTGTTGGGCCTGGCGCCATCCCCGAACCCCCGCAGAGGAGTCGAGGGTCTGCCCCCTGACGCCTCTTCTCGCTCCTCCTCAACCTGTGGGAGCCGCTCTGCTCTTGGGGTGTGGATACGCTTCACTTGCTCTGTTCATCTGCTCCAAAAACCCCAAGTCAAATCCCCCCAGGCCTAGGCCCCTAGTCAGTCGCTTCAGTTGATTCTTTGGTCCGTCTTGGGTCCCTCAAAAGCGCCGCGCCCCGTCTGCCGACCCCCTTCCCCTTCCCTCTTGTCTACTGCTCTGCTCTGTTTGCCCTTGTTGTGTCGAGGCTCCAACAAGAGACTGGACCCTTCAACTACGTTCTCGACAGAGCTCCAATCGCCTACATTACAGGTCCCGACTTGCCTCTCCCTTGCGTCGCCGGCACGAGGACAACGCCCGCGCATCCCGCTTTTGCATTGCTAGGTCGAATCGCTTCGTCCCGAACCCTCGACGCACATCGCTCGTTTCTCGCTCGTCCCCGTCCTCAAGTCTCCGTCTCCCGTCTTGCTTGCGCACCCACGGACCCATCTCCCTCCAGTCCAAGCCGTCCTGAGTCGAGGCCCCACCTCCCCCCTCGAAGGCCTTTGCTTTCTCGTCTTGTTTTATCGGCCCAGACCAAAGACCTACCGAAGCCAGCTGCAACATCTCTTATACATTCATACAACAGCTGTGTAACCGCCCTCGCCTCAACGCCCGCCAAGATGGGCCTCTTTTCTCGTAGGGACAAGACGCCCAAGGGCGAGCAGCCCATCAGCACCTCGCAATCCAATGTCAGCGTCAACTCGCACACGTCGAGCCTGAGGTCACCCCCTGGCATTTCTTCTCGCAATCCTCTCAACAGAACCTCGGCCGCCAGCGCGTCTCCTGGGACACCCATGAGCCCGATGTCGCCCATTAAGCTCCCCAAGATTGACCTCCCCCGACCTCCGGATCCTCAGCTCGACCCGGCCGGCTACCTGCGAAGTCTCGGTGCTGTGAGGGAGCGAAGCAAGATCGTCACTGACAAGGCTCTGCGTAATGATCTCAAGCATTTTGATGTTGACATGAGCAAGTTTCCTGATGTGGTTACCTTTGTTACCGGAATCATCAAGGTATGTTTGACGTTTTGAAAGGAGTTGGAAGAAAGACTGCATTGAGGGGGATCTCATGATGCTCGGCCGAGAGCATGTGGGCTAACAGCTGGACACAGCGGGACTACGACGCCCCTTTTACCAGCATCCCCGGCCACGGCAGGTATCAGCATTTTTGTGTGGGCGGTCGAGATCGTATCGCACAGCTTTTGTCAACCTGGCCCGACAATGTCGATAATACGGAGCGATGCCGTCGTCTGATCGATCTTTTCCTTGTCAGCGTTTTGCTTGACGCTGGCGCCGGCACACAGTGGAGCTACAAGAGCAACGAGAATGGCCGCATATATAAGAGATCAGAGGGCATTGCTGTTGCCAGCTTAGAAATGTTCAAGGGTGTAAGTGATCGAGCTGATCCTCATAGCCGGGCCATCGCTAACGCTCATTAGGGCCTGTTCTCCGGAGACTCCACCAATAAGTTCCAGGTCGACAAAGACGGCCTAAAATCGCTTACTGTGGAGAAGCTCGGCGCGGGTCTTCAGTCAAGGCCGGGCAACGAAATGGCCGGCATCGAAGGCCGAACTGATCTCCTGGTCCGCTTGGGCGAGGCTCTAGCTGCCAAGGACGATTACTTTGGCTACGAAGGTCGTCCTGGAAGCCTCGTTGGTGAGTATCATTATGCCTAGATGGATGGCTGTCGCTAACTATTACAAGATTACCTCCTCGGTCATCCCTCAACACAAGCATCTTCGATGCTCATCGTTCCTCTCCCTGTGCTGTGGAACGTCCTCATGACCGGCCTGGCTCCCATCTGGCCTTCGAACCGAACTGCCATAAACGGCGTCACTCTTGGCGATGCTTGGCCCTGCCAGTCCATGCCTCAGCCCGGCACCTCGCCCAAGGTGTCGGCTTTCCCCAACAGCTCAAATACCTCTGCCTGGGAGTCTATCCTGCCATTCCACAAGCTGACCCAGTGGCTCACCTACTCGCTCATGCAGCCCATGCAGCAGTTGCTGAAAATGCACTTTGCTGGCACTGAGCTTCTTACTGGCTTGCCCGAGTACCGTAATGGCGGCCTCTTTGTCGACATGGGTGTCCTGAACGTGAAGAAGGATGATATGGAGAGGGGCCTGCAGAACTATACCGACTGGGTTCGCCGGACAGGCGCCAAGGGTGTGGAGGTGGCTCCCCTGTTCGAGCCTGGCGACGATGTGATCGTTGAGTGGAGAGGTGTGACAGTTGGCTTCCTCGACATGCTGTGTACAGAGGTGAACAAGTCACTCAAGAAAGAGTTGGCCGGAAACGAAATGACTCTGGCACAGCTGCTGGAGGCCGGTAGCTGGAGGGTAAGTCTTTTTTCTTTTCTTTTTACCGTCGCAGTGATCTAACAGTTTTGCAGGGCGGCCGCGAGATTGCTGAGATCAATAGGCCGAACACCAAGGAGCCGCCGATTCTAATCGATAGCGACGGAACTGTCTTCTAAGCTTGATAATCTATGTATTACTAGACAAATATGAGGGAACGCGAGGACCATTGGGTATAGACCAACGAGAGCCGGCTAGGCGGAGGCAGGGCTGCAACTGTTTCCCCCCCTTGTGTGGACAACATCCGCATTTTTTCAAGTATCCTTATTACCAGGGGTCGGCCCATGAGTTGGGGGCCGAGAGACATTGGGGGGCTTTACTACACAACCGGCAACAACAGAGCTTCAGGCGGAAGAGCCTCGGCAAACTGCCTAGATTTTATAATAAGACGCACAAGTCGTTCACGAAGACGACGCTTTCCTTGCACTTTCCAGTCTAGTCATTGGCGCGAGTTCCTGCAGTGCCCTTGTGGTTTAGCCCATAACATCAAGTCAAGGTTCAAACAATTCATGTCTTGGGGAGTCTATTACATCTTTTACACCCTGATGACAAGTTTTCTCTTATCCAGCGCCAAAGAGGAGATGCCGGTCTTCCAATGCAAAGCTTCCGTTGAATCCATCTCTCCCAGTAGTATCTCGCTCGCTCCCCGTCCCGATGCTTTATTGTACAAAGTCTCTGCGCCGCCCATCCCGAGGTGGTTAGATGCAAGACCACTTGCCGCTATATTTACATTCGCCTATTTCATCCTACAGCACGCGTGGCTCCGCCGTATGTCGCTCGACGCTCTAGGTCGTTCACTGCTTGTACTTCTTCTCAAACTCGTCGCGCTCAAGCTTCCGGCGCATGTCCTCGAGCTTGCGGATCTGCTCCTTGCGCTTCTTCTCCGCGCGCTCCTGCTCAGTGCCTGCATACTGACCGGTGTAGTTGGTGACCTGATCCGAGAAGCCCTTCTTCATGTCGTTGAGGTTGTCGGTCAGACGCTCGCGGAGACCGCCGACGCCCGAGGCCGACGTCCGCGGAGCCTCGTACTTGGGCTTCTCGACCTCGAGGATGGGCAGGCCGACGGCGCGGCGGACGGTCTCGTTGTTGAGGATGACGGCGGTGAGGAGGGTGGCTGTTCCGGTCGAGACCATCATGAGGTTGACGCCGGCGGAGAGGAAGGTGGTTCCGATGAAGCCAACGGTGCCGAACACCCACATCATCTTCTTCATCATGGCCTTTTGGGAGGCGGGTGTGTACTTTGAGTTGACCTGAACGTGTTAGTTAGTGGAGCGCTCTCTGAGGAGATCCAGGGAAGCTCACCATCATGGCGCCAAAGAGCAGGCTGGTGCCCACGGCCGGCAGTAGGAAGTAGGGGTCCTGGGCTGTCAAGTCCTGGAACCAGAGGAAGCCAGCGTTCTCAAGTGACGGAACGGGGATGTGCACCATGCCGCTGATGATTCGGAACAGGCCGAAACTGAAGGGGATCTGCACAAAGGACCACAGCATCCCCGTGTTGTAGGCGCCGTACTGCTCGCGGACCATCTTGTTGAGGAACTGGCCCTTCTGCAGCATCTCGCGATCACCCGTCTGGTACCCCCGCTTGACGAGGTCCATGGCCTCCTTGCCGCGCGGGTCCTTGCGCATCTGGTTCATGGCGGCGTTGAACCTGAGGCTGCGGATCTGGGGGTAGAACATGACGGCGCGCAGCAGCAGGGCCGTTGCGATGATGGTCTCGCCCCAGCCCAGGCCGCTGTAGACGTGGACGTGCTCGAGCACCCACTGCATGGTCGACGTGGGGCCCCAGCCGTAGTCGAGGCCGATGTTGGACAGGAAGCCGATGTCCTCGGGCATGTTGAGGATGTTGGGGTTGGCCAGGTCGGCGATGGAGGCGAGGTCGAGGTCGGAGGGCAGGACGGGGCTCTCGGCGGCTGCGGCGGCGGCGTTTGTCGTCTCGGCGACGGCCTCGGCGGGGATACCAGCAGCGTCGTTGACGGTGGAAGAGGCGGCATCGATCGTTTCGGGAGTGGTCACAGGCGCAGGAGTTGTCGTGGTCGTAGCCTTTTCAACCTGGGCGACAGGCTCGTCGGTCTTGTTTCCCCAGCCCCAGAGCGAGAGCGTCCTCGACGAAGAAACACCGCCCAGCACAACAGGCGCGGCCACACTCTTGACGCCAATCCTTGAGCCAGCCATCAGAGAAGCGCGAGGAGTCCTCAGCGCGGTGCTGAATTGCCGGCCATCTCCAAGTTTTCGACCGAGTGTCCTCGAAGAGATCTGTGCCGATGATCAGGATCGTCAGTAATCCAGGAGCCATTGAGGGGCGGGGCAAAGATGTCTGCGTACGGTTTGGCTGGAGATCTGCCTCTGAAAGGCGCCCGAGGGCAGGGAGCGCACAATTCCTCGGCTGGGGAGCATCGCGGCGGTCGTGGGGAGGATGAAGTTTGGACGGAAATTGGGGAATGGGGCGCGCGATTGGGATGCTGGGAATTTTTGGAGGTTTTCCAGGGGACTGGCGGCTAATTATCGGGGTAACGGTGCCGCTGCAAATGACCCTGTGATCCGACCAAGGTAAGAGCTCGTGACGTTTACAGAGAGAAGGGTAACTCCTTAAATGCTAAATTGAGCGTTTTAATGAAAGTCGCAGTCGGAAAAGGACTTGATTGTGTACTTTCATTTCGCCGTTGATAAGTTATGTGGTATTTACATGTTGAGCCGCCTGTCTCCGCAGCATAGCCGCTGCGCTCCATGTTCCTGTCTAATGATATAGGTCTGAAATCACCCAAAACATGCCCAAGATGCATTTCTTCCGTGGTTATCTCAAGTGTGTGCTTTGGTCCAGGTAAGCACCTGACAGTGACTGAATCCTGTCGTACAGGCGAATCCTATCGCCTTCGCATAAATGTAGAGTGTTTGCAGGATTCCTTCACTCCATGCTCGCAATGTCATCCAGGGAAGGACGAGGGGTCCTGGAAGATTTCTCTCGAATCTCAATTCCGGGACCGATGGCATGCGCTCTCCGTCGGGAAAGGGGGAAGACCTATAGCTGTTAGAGATGCCGAGGTCGAAGAGAGGTGACCTGGCTGTGTGATGCCATCACAATCAGTCGATCACATCATGAAGCAAGCTTACCTTAGTACCTCCCCATCCTAGTCTGAAAGCAGCCTCATGGGCAAACAGCTCTCCAAAACCCAGCATCATACCGTTGATAAAGGGCAGAAGCAGGTTGATCGCAGCTCCCCGAATCATCGACCACACCGTCGGGGGTTTGTACAGAATAGCAGGCGAATTTGAAGAGGGAGGCGACGAGAGCTCATCTCCAGCAGAGTAAAGTTCGCTATCGGAGTGCACCGTGACGCCGGACTCGGCTAGGTGGTTGTGAGAGTCGTCGGAAGACATGGCGGCTTGGAGGGAGGCGCAGCGCAGCAGGGAGACGTCGCAGAGCGCAGGACGAAGATAATATCGAGGCTTTGTAAGGTGTTTGAGCTTGACTCTGTCTCTGGCGATCGTAGGAGGCGGGTTGAGGAGGGTTGTCGAGCTGGGAACCATCGGCTATCGTGGATGGTATTGACGACGATCTCGGCTCTCCAACTGGCGTCGTGCACCCCAGGTTCCTTACGTAAGGTTGAAGGGTGACCGGGGGTCGGTGGATCGCTGTTCCGGTGGGGGTGGTGTAGTGGGGTCTCCAAGCCACCACCGCCACCGCCGCTACAGCTTCGCATGACAGAACTTCCCATTTAGCCACATGAAGCTTGGCTGACGAGGCGACGAGCTGCCTGCTTCTTACAACTAACAAGCTTTCTTCACTGACCCAGATTAGCTTTCTGCCTACAGTCAGTGAGCAGCTCAAAGCACCTGCCTGCTCTCAATATTCGTTGATTCAGCTGATATTGCGACACACCTTCCTCTCTCTTTCTCTTTCTACATAACCCCGCCTCACTCACTCACGTCTTTCAAGATGGCCGACCAAGAAGCTCAGATCGTCGACTTTTGCGGCCTGAGCGGCTCAAGCCCCGAAGAGGTTTGTATCCAGGCCTCGAACTCTTTCTAACAATTGATTGATGCTCATTTTGCTACAGGCCAGGCAGTACCTCGAATCACACAACTGGGACATGGCCGAAGCCAGCAACGCCTGGTTCCGTGATGCGGAGGAAGACGGCCGCGATACCTCCACTGCTCCCGCGCCCGCACCCGTGCCCGACACCTACACTGGTCCCCGCACACTGGACGGCCGACCAGCTCCAGAGGCCGCCTCTAGCAGTAGCCAAGCTGCTCGCAAGCCTGTCGCCCAGCAGAAGAAGAAGGGCATCGCTACGTTGGGCTCGCTCGGAGGTGGATCGCACCAGCACGACCACGGCGATGACGACGATGACGATTTCGATGCCGAGGATGATGATGGGCGCGGCAATCTGTTTGCAGGAGGTGAAAAGTCTGGTTTGGCGGTTCAGGATCCTAATACTAAGCAGCAGGAGGGCGGTCCTAAGAAGATTATCAGCGATATTCTCGCCAAGGCTCGAGCGTAAGTCGAACTCGCCGGAGCTCATGCCGGACGTTACTAACACGCGGCAGCAATGCTTCGCGTTCAGATCCCGAGAACGAAGCCGGGCCATCTCAGCCCGCACGTTTCCGAGGCACTGGTCAGACGCTGGGTGGTGATGGCGTCGAAAGCCGCAGCATCCCCGACCCTATGGGTGCTGCCCGCCCTACCAATGCGCAGCCGCAGGAGCGAGTCCTCCACATTTGGCAAGATGGTTTCAGCATTGATGATGGGGACCTCCGCCGATTTGACGACCCTGCCAACCAAGCCGACCTGGCGATGATTCGATCCGGTCGCGCACCGCTGCACCTGATGAACGTCCAGCATGACCAGCCCGTCGACGTCAAGCTTCACCAGCACGACACACCCTACCAGCCCCAGCCGAAGCAGTATAGACCCTTTGGTGGCTCTGGTCAGCGACTTGGGGCCGTTGTGCCCGGCGCTACAGAGGAGACATCCACTCCTAGCACAACCGCCGCGCCTGCTGCGCCTGCCGCCGCTTCCTCCTCGTCGAGCTCAGGCCCTTCCATCGACGACTCTCAGCCGACCATCATGATCCGCATTCAGTTGCCCAACGGCACACGTTTGCCCGCTCGTTTCAACACCACAAACACTGTCGATGATGTGTACGGTTTCGTCCAAGGAGCGTCGCCAGACACTCGGACTCGTCCCTGGGTGCTGGCCACAACCTTTCCCAACAAGGATCATACCGATCGCGGTCTTGTGCTCGGGGAGATGCCCGAATTTAAGAAGGGTGGAACTGCCGTGGTGAAGTGGACTTGAGAAGCACAGGAATGAGTTGGCGTTACGGTTATGATTCACGGACGACTCAGCATGGCTGAACATGCAATTCAAGAATGATTGCCATTTACTGATTAGACATGACCAAATCACAATAGAGACCCATATCGCAGACTTTGGTCTGAACCATAAGACACTGGTTTGCTTTGAGAAATCCTCAAACTTGGCATTTGTTCTAGTGTAATATATGCTGTAATGCTACAAAATACCTCTTTCGGTATCCTGAAACACCGTGCAACGCCCTCACCGTTTGACAGTGGTATCTCAACGCCTCCAACGCCTCAAGGAAATGTCACGCTTTTGACTCAATGCAACAATCAACTCATCGTGTCACCGAAACATCATGAAGCGACCGACGCATTGGCAGCGGGTTGAGTCACAGGCCCATCGAGGAATTTAAAGTGTTCAATGGCGATCTGGCAGTTGAGCATAGCGGCGTTGAAGCGGGCCTCGCCGGGCGGCAGAACCACCATGAGGTATGTGTTTGTGGTGAACTTTACGATGAAGAGACTGAAGCGCATGCCGGCCTTGTACTCGAGGCGGATAAACTGCTCGGCGTTGCGCGGTGTACCTGTGAAACGAGAGATGCTCTGCTTGAAATGCTTCATGATGTTGGACATGCGCTCCAGACGGTCTTCGGTTGGGTTGCGCTGGCCCTCGGCGGATGTCCAGGATGATACGGCGAGGAAGGAGGTGCGTTCGAAGAGGAGCAGCTCCTCGGCTTCGATGGCGAGCCCGAGGTTAGCGAGGTTGCGCTCGATGACGGCGAGGTTGGGCACGAGGTCGTGGATGATGGACGCCCAGGCCTTGTACAGGCTCTGGTCCCAGATGGAGGTCGCAAAGGGCGTGAGCTCGACCGAGGCGGTGGCGATGCCGACCGAGTTGGCGTACTCAAAGGTCTTTTGGCGGACGATGCGGATGCGCTCGTCGTAGACGCTCTCGCGGGCGGTGGGGACGACGAGGTCCATCTTGTGGATGAGGATGTAGATCTTTGCGGCGGGCGAGTACTGCAGCAGGGCGGAGAGGATGGAGACGTAGGTGGCCAGGTCGCGGTCGACGTCGCGCGACTCAATGTCGAAGACGTAGATGAGGACGCCGACGTTTGAGAAGACGTGGACGCGCTGCTGCGAGAGGTAGTTCTCCATAAAGGCCTCCTGGCCGCCGCAGTCCCAGAGGTTGAGGGTGAGGTTGCCGAGGAACTTAACATGGGAGAGATCGATGTCGATGGTGGCGCCTCTGGGGAGGTGTAGAGTCAGTGTGTGCTCATGTTAAAGGGGAATTGTACCGTGGAGGGGGGAACTGACAGCCTCCGTGTGTCTCGGGCAATGTAGTTGCTAAAGATGATGCTGCGCATGCTCGACTTTCCGGACCCGGACTTGCCCATCAGCAGCACCTTTTTCTTCTTGGGTTTCTTAACCTCGCCAAGAAGTTCGGGCGCCGGCTGGGTAGCCTCGGAGAGGGGGTTTTCTAGATAGGACGCCATGATTGTTGTCAGGCCTTTGCGGGAGGGGAGGAGGAGGGAGGGAAGGGTTGTCTAGTGCGTCCTGAAGTTGAGTGAGTTGCCTGGTAATTAATGGTGATTGATTGATTGATTGATGGAGGATGCGGAGAGTGGAGGGGAGCTTGAAGGGTAGCTTGATTGGCGCTTGACGAATGGGGGATAGCGCCATGTGGCTCCGTCCGGGTCGGGCTGTGGGCCAGAGTCCGGGGATCGGAGGATGAAACATATTGGCCGAGGAAGGGAGGGATACGATGAACTGCGAATCAAGGTAATTGCAACACTCTAAGTAGCGAGCTTGACGGTTCCTTGATTCTCTACTTGCTTAAAGTAAGCGTTGATCTCATTGCCATGCATTCTGGCTCTAGGGTTTGCTTTAGGTAATCGCGGCCTGGATGTCAGCTTTCAAGCTCTTGTTTGATCGAAACTTATCGTCTTCTCACAATATTACTCCGATGCGAGTTTATAAGTAAGTCAAACGGAATCCTGTTTCCAATATTCAAGGTACTATCTGCTCGCTTAGACTACAGTTTCATCCGCTCTATCTGACAGCCACCGGTGCGGCATCGTGCTAGTGGATTGCGTTAGCCCGCGCCTTGTTGGAGCCAACTCTGCCCTAGCCCTCAACAACGTGCGACCTGAATATACCTCATTTACGAGTCAGACCACAACAATAACCGGGCGAATGGTTTAGTGGTATAATACTCCCTTAGCATATTTCGACCGAATAATCTGGGAGTGGTCCAGGGTTCGATTCCCTGTTCGTCCATCGAAGGTGGTTTGATTCCACTGTACATCCTTTCTTTTTGTCAAGATTGTGTGCTCCGAGATACCACAGCTGTCATACTGCAGCTGGATGTGGTGGAAGGCCCTCAACTTTTGTCACTCAGACCTACGATCACTCTGCAGGCAACTTATGACTCTGATGGGCTGTCACCTTAGTACCACAGCCGAGTGACTGAATGAGCTGAGGTTAGTCGTCAGAGAGAAGCAAGGTCATTGAGCGACGCGATACAGGACTGGTCACTCTGCTTTATGAGCAATGCCAGCATTCATGTACAACTTCTTACTCGTTTCAAATCAATGAACTGTCTCATATTAGGGATGGGGCACCAGTTTAAAGTTGCCTACCAGAATGGCACCCAAAATGTCGCTTTCCAACTCCACTCCTTCTCCTCAACTTGGAACCACTCGCCTCATTACATAGATCATTCTTGGACAAGCCGCTATTATGAGCATCCTCGCAATATCTCTAGCCCTGCACCTAGTTCTACCAATAGCAGTCGTTCTAGGACATATGCAGATGTCGAATCCGCCTCCCCTCAAGTCCAAGTTCAACCCCTACACCGGAGCAGACATCGACTACAGCATGACGAACCCGCTCCATGTAGACGGCTCCGACTTTCCATGCAAGGGATACCATCGGCTGCTCCAGACACATCTCGGCGCCCCGACTGGAGTCTTGGAGGGCGGGAAGACCTATACCATGACCATCACTGGCGAGACCGTACATGCCGGCGGCTCATGCCAGGCGTCTCTGTCGGTTGATGGAGGTAAAGAATTCCGTGTCCTGCACAGCTACATCGGCAACTGCCCTGCTGAGATTGGCGACAATACCCTCACTTTTAGTGTGCCTCTGGATATCCCCTACCAAGACCGAGCGCTCTTTGCGTGGACGTGGTTCAACAAGTTGGGCAATCGGGAAATGTACATGAACTGCGCATCTGTATCGACCAGACCAGGTTTTGGACAGTCCTACGATTTCTTAAGCCGACCAACTATTTTCACCGCGAACGTGGGAAACGGGTGCGTGACGGTTGAGTCCCGAGATGTCATGATCCCGGATCCAGGGCCGAATGTGACGGCGAATAATTCCGGGGCAGTCCCGCCGGTCGGCAATTGTGGGCCCCGAAGCGACGGAGCTCCGGGGTAGGAGGAAGCCGAACCTTGACTTAGGCATGTTTTGCCTCAAATAGGAGCAAGGGCAGACAACATCTCGAAAGCTTCAATGATGTCTTGAAAGGGGAACTTGATTGTTGGTTTATCCATGTGTTGCAATTCCTCGCAGCTGCTCTTGCGTCAACATGTCGTTTTCTTGTGTAACTATGCGTGCTGTTGTTGAGATTCACTTTTGACGGACTCTAATCAACTTCAATTTGACCAATGTCAAATTTTGTCCACGCCCGGTTTCGGTTCAAGCGACAAGATAATAATATCCATCGTCCAAGAGGCATGGCGAATGCCCACCTGCTTGTGCCCACTCTTCTCCAGCTTACGGTTACGAAATGAACCGCCGAGTCTCGGACTCCTTTATGGGTTCTCGGCCCGCCTACCAACCCTAGTGCTAGCGCAGTTCTGATGGAAACCCCAAGAACCTCAGTGTGCGACGTTCCCGGCAAGGTTCTTGGCAGCTAACTCTAGAATGTCTAGAGCAGAAGGAACACAGTGGGCTACAATAAACCTTGCATACTCTTGGAATCCCTGGCGGTATCTCCTTTGACTCGCCAGTAAATTGGGCTCGAGACTTGGTGCAAGTGACGAACTTAACTCCTGAATTGCTTGTAGGAGCCTCTTAGGTTATCACGGAAGTCTTTTGCAGCCGCTTCTCCTTGGCCAAGGTTCCGGGTCCATTTTTTCCAGATTTGATGCGGTTGTATGCTTGATACCATAATAATGTGCCTGGTGAGGGGAAGTTCTACGAAGACATTGAGCGGCTGTACAGCGTCTATGGTGAACTCATATATGAGTTGAGACTGGAAATCGATTGGACATGTCATGCCCTGACCGCCAGTATCAATTGCCCACATCCCCATGGCTTGCAATGCCAACGATTAGCAAGACATAAGATTATACGCGATTAGAAGAGGGCTCCTCAGCCGAGATAACACCAGGTAGGGGGCCATCAGACCAGGAGGGGTATAGTGAAGCATTCTCGGGGAGAAATGGTTGAAGCCTCCCTAATTACAGACTCTCAGACGCCGGAGACATCCCCTGAGAGTGCATTGACGTCGAAGGCCGATCTCCCATCATCTGCCATTTTACTGAGTCCTCCATAAAGAATGGCCCAAATATTGTCTGTCCACGCGTAGTGATGAACAATCTTCCTGAGCAACAAAGTCAGCAGAGAAACTCGTCGTCAAATGACAGACACACCATGAATACATACACGTTGTAGCCCCTATTGTATCTGGGCCTTGTGGCAACTATATCATCTAAACGACGGATGACAGTCTCGTCATTTCCAAAACTCACGAATTGAATGTCTAGATCAGTGTACATCATCCCGGTGTTTTTCATTACTTCGAGGAATCTCGAGATGGTTTGCTGGATATGAGCGTCCGTTGTTGTCTGCCCTTCCCATAATCCGTCTGTTAAGATGAGTAAATTTACTGGACTTGTTGAAGCTAGCATCTCATCATCAAGAGATCTGTTGAGGCACGATTCCATGTCGCAGGTACTGTCGTTTGCACTCTTCTCTAGTCTTGCACGGATTGTGTTCACAAGCATTCCAGTTGAGAGTTGCGAAGAATACGCCAACGAATCCGAATGTCGTTTAGTCGGGTCTGAGGTGAACCACAATTTTATATCCGCAGGGACATGTCTGTTGACAATCCATAGCAAAGCCTCTGCTGTTTTGACGACGACGACTGCATTTTGGCGCATTGATCCTGAGTCGTCGATAATGAAAACAAACCTTCGTGGTTGGAGGTATTGATCGAATATGTTATGACCTGGAAGGTCTTCGCACTTGGGTTGATCTCGGTCATGTTCCAAGACGCGGTCCACTGTCAACTTACCGAACAGGTATCTTCGATGAAACAAGGCAAACACGCAAGAATTACCCATACCACAAGCGCACCCGCCGTGGTCCGTAAGAACTATATCCATCCAGTGTGAGATAGTCTTGCATTCGGCTTGACTAAGACACTCTACGTTGGTCTATGGTAAAATGCAATTGGGGTCGGCTATGGGAAATCCGAGTAGCTTGGCCCAGTGTCGGTGGCCAATTTCTTTGAATCGAAAGTCCCATGGTAAAGTGATTTGCCCACCTGCAGGGATTTACTCTGTAGATACTCTGAGCCTGAGCTGTAGAAGGTAGAACGCTGCTCAGTGATGTCGGCCAGCCTTTGGAGACGCCGAATTATGCCGTTGAGGCCCTGAGAATTAGGGAGAACGGCAGTTGAAGTCGATGGTTCAGTCAAATCATTGCTGCCCAGGTTCGGATATAAGGGGACTTGACCACCAAGGAAATGCATAGCATGGATTGTTGTTGAGGGGAAGCTCGTTGTAATTGAACCATCCTCATTTTGGGAAGACACGGTATCTGAGAAATCGCTCACAGCTTCATCTCAGGATGATGCTGAGACTCTTTCAATATCGGCTGCGTCGCTCCCTATGTCCACGTCTTTTTCGGAGCTTGCGGTTTCCAGGACGGAAGCAATACGGATCGTCAGAAACATCAATCCTTGTAGGTGAGAGGCGACGTGTCGAGCAATAACCTTGCGATGATTTGGGTGTAGCAAAGCTGCAGACTGACTTGAACTATCACCGGGATATGAGAATGTCACTGAGACCTCTTGTCTTAGCTCTTTTGTTGTTGCTAGAGGCTTGAGGAGACTCCCTCTGTCGCTTGGAGGGGACAGTCTGGCCCGGCGCGTCCTCTTCAACTCGGAAGCCACACAAAAGACATTTTTGGGCTCTACAGGCGGTTGGAAAACCTTGCCTTCGAACTCCCAATAAACAGTCTCTTGACGACTTCATCGCAGACGGTCGATTCAAGCCCTTGACCTCGAGTTCCTTTTTCAGCCAGCCTTCTACGCTACGCTACACCCGCAAACAAAAGCGAGCTCTTGCTCTGAAACTCGGCTATTGTCTGCTGGATTTCTCTGACTCCAACTCTAATTCCAAAAGGATTCATTTTCTCAACCCAGACAGTCACCAAATCGACGACCGCCGTCTATATCTCTCGTTCTCGTCTAGGCTACCAAGCTCGCCAGAGTTTCGCACCTTCAGAATGGGGCACCCGGTTTTACTCTCGTTTGCCAAGATTCTGTTAGAGTTGGAAGATGGCGAACGCTTACCGGTTGATATCAGCCCTCAATACGGAAATGAGAACAGCCAGATATGGGCCAAGTTCTTTGAGTATGTTCAGCTAAAGGAACCAGAGCGGAATGACTCGTATCTCGAGGCGCTTCTCGGATGTCTCAGTGTCCACAGCCAGCTCCTGCAAGTAGACGACGGCAGTCCTGGTGCTGATGTGGAGATACGAAGGGAACTCTATCAACACATCGTACAAAAACTTGAGCTTGCTTTGGAAGAGTGCTCCGTGCGTCCCAGAGCAAAACGAGAACGGTCGCCATCCCGGGCTTCTTTGGATAACTCGGGATGCTTAGAGAGTTCCTTTGCACAGGCAGGTGGCTCACGGATCTCAACACTCGACTGTACCAACAGCACAGAGGCAGAACCACCTCGAAAACGGAGTCGATCCGGCGACATGCGAAGCAATGGATTTCATGATACTGGAGTCTCCTGGCAACCCGCGAACAGGTCGCGCACATTGCAACAGGATCCATACGTCCAGGGTTTCAACTTTTCTAAGGAAGAAGTAGGTTACTATGCTTCAGCTTCCGGACGCTCCGTTGAGCCAGAAATACGGTCTAGTTCTATAGAGGTGGATCCGCCAGCAGATCGCGACGGCTTCGAGATTGCCATTGTCTGCGCCCTCCCGCTGGAGTACAATGCTGTGTCGCTCCTCTTTGACCACTATTGGGACGAACAAGGCGACCGATACGGTAGAGCTAAGGGCGATCTTAACTATTATCGGACTGGACGTATGGGTAACCTAGATGTTGTTCTACTTCTTCTTCCGGAGATGGGAAAAGGTAGTTCGGCGAGTGCTGCTGCTGGTCTTCGATCAAGTTATCCTTTGTTGAAACTGGTCCTCCTATCTGGGATATGCGGCGGGGTACCCATTTTGAGAACGAAGCATCGAAAACTGGATGAGATTCTTCTCGGGGACGTCATAATTGGCAGGTCAATTGTTCAATATGATCTCGGAAGACGTTATCCCGACTCATTTGCAACAAAAGACGATGCTGGGAGTGCCTTGGGTCGACCCCCGAAACAGATTCGCAACTTGCTTGCTCTCCTAGAAGCAGATTCTATTCGCCAACAGCTTCAGAAGCGGACTGCTTACTTTCTTGATGGAATGCAGCACGATGGAAAAGTTTATCAATATCCCGGAGCATCCAGCGACCGGCTCTTCCAGCCAAGCTATCGTCACAAACATCACCGCAAGGGGCAGTGTTTAACTTGTGACAGTTGTCGTCAGAGCTCCGATGAAACATGTGAGATTTCGCGCAGCCTTTCATGCGCCGAACTTGGCTGTGAAGAAGACTTCCTCTTAAGACGAGAACGGGTGGAAGGAAACCGACAGCTAGAAAGAGTTGGCCGTTCCATAGAGGCACAAGCACCGTCAATATTTCTTGGGTGCTTTGGCTCCGGGGATACGGTGCTCAAATCTGGGGAGGACCGCGACAGGATTGCTGAGAAGCACGGTCTATTGGCTTTCGAAATGGAGGGTGCTGGCATGTGGGATGAGTTGCCATGTATTGTGATCAAAGGAGTCTGTGACTACTCGGACAGTCATAAGAATAAGGTTGGTCAGAATTTTGCCGCGGCAACGGCTGCGTGTGTTGTCAAGGCGTTGCTGGAGCGTTATATCAAGACAGACACTGGGTTTAGTTAACCAGATCCTAACATTAAAATGATAAGGGAAAAGTCAAGACCATGGCAGTCAGAGAAAAACGTCGATAATCGCAAATGCTTGGCTCCACGAACGCTAAAAACAACCTTAAATCGTTGATCTATTTTCGGGATGAAAAGACAATTTAGGAAATAAAAACATGAGCTTAATTCATGGGGAAGGCGCGTGCTCTCTTGGCACATTCGCTGATCGCTCTCTCACCTTCCTCAGTCTCCAACAGAGTCGGGCCATGCTTGAACACGATTGACTTGAACAAAATACACCCACACAACAAGATTTATATTTAGGTCTCGGGGATGGACGCCCAAATACGCCTCTAGGATGTGAGTGGAACGTGGCCTCGCTGCCTTGTACGCCACATGGAACCTCGTCGACCGAGGGGCGGGTAAGCTTCTTTTCAGCTCCGAGCTGGCCTCGGTCGAGCTCTTAGGCAGCTGCGTTTCCCCCTCAAATGCGAATAAAAGTGAAATCTGTTCAAGGGAGTTGACGTTGACTAAGTTGCTCGCAATCTCGACTATCGCGGAGCACAGCACGTTGAAAGGTCATCTTGACGCCAAACCACCACTGATCCACTATCACCACCCTTCGACTGTTCTCACAAACAGCACCATGGCCACCTCACATGTCTGGACTTTCTCCCAGCGCGGCCTCCCGTGGGACACTCTCAAACTCGAGGAGGGTCCTGTTCCGACACTGCCACCTCCTCTTCCCCTTCCACGCGCCGTTCCCGATCCAGAAGAATGGATTCTAGTCAGGGTCGCATTTGCTGGCCTCAACCCCGGCGCCATATTCCAGATGACCCTTGTCCCGCCGTTCATCCGGAACTCTACATGCGTCCCCGATATGGACTTTTCGGGTACCGTGATTGACGTGTGGCATCCGGAGGACAACTCCGGATCCTCACAGACGAAGATGTTCAATAAGGGAGACAAGATTCTGGCCATGTTGCCCGCAAGCTATACCCTTCCCACAGGTGCAGGGGCTCTGGCGCAGCATATTCGGATTCCCGCGAGGTACGCAGTGCACAAGCCTGAGAATGTCAGCTTTGGCGACGCAGCAGGTACTTTGCTGCCCGGAATGACAGCTCGGCAGATGGTCACGGAGTCAGGCGCCAAGGCAGGAGATCGCGTGTTGGTAAATGCGGCCAGCGGAGGAATAGGCACGTTGGTTGTTCAGATGTTGCGCAAGGTTGTTGGCGCAGAGGGTTGTATTGTCGGCATCTGTAGTGGAACGAATGTTGAGATGGTGATGAGTCTTGGAGCTGATGAGGCAAGTAATGCAACTTATATAGGGGACGCGTAGCTAACTGGTATCAGGTCATCGACTACACCCAGCATGAAGTTCTCCCTAATCACCTCTCCAGCCGCTTCTCTTCCAGCCCTTTCAACGCCATCATCGACTGTCTAGGCCATCAATCGCTTTACCTTGCATCGCCCGCCTATCTCATCCCCGAAGGTATCTATTCCTCTGTGGGCATCAAACCGCCTACATTCTTCGTACCAGATTTCCTGCGTGCTGTGCTACAGATGAAGCTCAACGAGTGGTGGCCGGTCTCAACTTGGCTGGGCGGCGTAGGAAGACGTTGGTTTGGGACGTCGATGATGAGTCCTACGCTTGAGGATCGCCAAGCTGTTGTCGACATGCTAGGAAATGGCGATATTCGGCTCGTCAGAGACAGCGTGTGGTCATTTGCGGAGACGAAGGAGGCGTACAGGCGACTAGGTGGTTTACACGCCAGGGGCAAGGTGCTCGTGAAGGTGGAAGAACAGGTTAGTGATGATGAATGTTGATGGAGAAATAAGAAGTATTGAGGACAAGAGTCAGTCGATCAGGCCGTGTGTAATTTACTAAACGCTCCACTTGCTTCCTTACTTAGTACGCATTGAACACTACTGTTCGACCGTTACAACTTACATGGCGGCTTCACATTCTTGACGGTTAACTACCAAAGATCCAGAACGGCAACATGGAAGCGGCCTATGGCGTTTAAGTAAACCCCCAAAATATGAGAAGTGCGAAGCTATGTTGACAGCGTGAACTTCTTACTGCTTCAGTCTGCTTCACGACCCCGTCGCCAAGAGATATTGCAGATTGGTTTGCATGGTCCTGGGACGAATGCGAGAGCGACAAGTCCCCCCCCCCCCCCGCAAGCCAAAACAAGCGCAGAGATAATGCGTAATTACAGCAATAGAGATGCCCCGTATCATCAGTTTGTGCAGGGCTTAACCCCTTGTAGTGGCCCCGTATGACACTATTCTTTTTTACCTCGGCAGTTGGATTGTCAACGTTGAGGGGCTGCGCATTCAGTGTCATTTTCCCATTTTCATTCGTTCTCTTACTACTACATGTTACATGTTCTGTCACCTGAGTTGTGCCTTAAGGAGACATGTGCCTTGGCTTGGTACCAGCAAGCACAAGAGAATTTTATCGCAAAGCTCCAACCGTTTACCCAATTTTTCTTGGCCAATTCAAGCGTTTCTGGAATGGCCTTGTAGGGCTGAAGAGGGTGCGCTGCTGTAGACTGTGGAGCGTGCCACTCACCAAGCTTCAGCCACCAAAACCCGTTAACTGTCAACTTTGTTTTCATCCTCGTCCTCCTTGGCTTTCGCAAGACTTCAATTGATCTGGCCCTGCCTCAACGGGATTCTCTAAATGGGAACGGAGTTTGAGAAAGAAGAGTTGCAACTCGCAACTCAGCCACGCTGCACTGACACGCTGATGGCCAAAAGGTGCTGCTCCCCCGTAAATAGCGCCCCATCGTGCCAATCTCTGGCCTCGCATCGCCCCATTCACCATCATCGCTGCACAGCCAGGATGCCCTGGTTCTTCTCGAACTCCTCTTCCAGTGCGTGCTTGAAAGTAATGTTTCCGAGTCTACGGATACACAGCCTTCACAGCCACAACCACAACGCCTCCCCTCCCAACTCGTGCTAGTCGAGCCTGCGCATTCTGCACTGCGCGTCCTCCAAAAGCAAACCCCTAAGCGCTGCGAATTACGTCGTCAACGGCCGAGACTAAGGCCCGCGGGCACGGTGACATTGTGAAACTCCTGTTCCGACTTTTGTCTTCAATCTTAAGTGATGCAAATGAGCCGCGACCTGGTGATTTCGCGCCATCACTAAAATGAACAGGCCTTCCCCGCAGGACTACTCATTTCCGCGCTCCATTGCTTGGTTGAATCCTTTGAGCCTTGGGACTTGAATCCGAGTCCTGAACCCCATACTGTCTCACCATGACATCGCGGGCAGATACTGGGGCAGCGCTGCTCAAGACATGCCAGACGTGTTTCCACGCCAAGATCCGGTGCGAAAAGTCTCAAGATTCGGGAAAATGCGATAGATGTCTCCGCCTGGGCAAGACTTGCATCTTCAATCCGTCCCGACGGCGCAAAGCGCTGCGACCGGGGTAAGTCAAGCGCGGGAGATTTTTTTAGAATGAATCGGGGGCTGACCGCTGGATAGAGCATCGTCAAGCCTGGAGAAGAGTCCCACGAGGGCGTCAAGGTCGTCGTCTGTCACGTCGGCAAATGCTGCTTCAGCGCCCAGAGATGGCGTAGACAGCTCACCCGCCTTCTCAGACGGGAGAAGCGGCATCGACACGGATGCGCCTCTGAATCCGTTCACGAGTGGGCTGTTGTCGTTTGAGCAGGGTCAAGAGTTTTTAGATACCTTTAGAAACAAGATGACGCCTCACTTCCCGTTTGTAGCGGTCCCAGAAGCCTTGTCAATACAGGACTTGGTTCGGGAGAAGCCATCGCTCTGCGTGGCGATGCTTTCTGCAGCTTCGCATGGCGCACCGAAACTCCAGCGGGCGTTGGGCAAGATGTTCCACGAGATGGTGGCTATCCGCCTGATCAAGGGGCCGTTTGCATCTCTCGACATGCTGCAGGGGCTGTTGGTGCATCTGGCATGGTAAGCGATTAGGTGCGCGACGATGTTCTCTTCTAATCAGTTACAGGGCACATTATCACCACGGAACGATGAAGTACTCTCAGCATCTCTCGCTGGCGGGCAGCATCGTATCAGACCTGAGGCTAGACAGACCGCGCGTGGCCAGTCTCTGGGCTCTCAACAGGGAAACGAAGCAGTCAAAATCCACTCTAAGCCATGACGAGATGAGAGCCTTGGCGGGGACTTATTATCTGTCTTCCAGGTGAACAAGACGAAACAGTGCCACGATCTCTGCTGACGCCAGACAGTTCCGCTGTTCTTATACAGAAATCACATCAGTTCAGATACACGCCGTATATCCTTGAATGCTGCCACATCCTCAGCACACAGGGCAACCAGCCATCTGACAGGCATCTCCCGTACATTATCTACCTCCAGAAACTCACAGAAGAGGTCGACGACGCCGTGACTGGAGCCACTGGCGCACTTGCAACCTCGCAAGCCACCCAGAAGCTGCCCGCCGAGCTCCAAAGGATCAGAGAGCGATACACAGCGACAAAGGCTTCGCTGCCGTTTCCTCTCAGTGAGAGCCGTGAGTTAAACTCTTTCGCAGCTTATGAAAGCGCCCGCTGACAGTGAATAAACCAGCCACAATACTCCTCCAGCTTCATGTGCTCGACCTTCTCATCTGCCAACCATCACCAGACGGCACCTCATACGGCCCCAACGGCTTCCAGGGCCTCCAAGCAGGAGGCGACCAAAACCGTCTCCTCGACTGGCTGTCGCAGAGCATCTCCGCCGCAAAGTCCCTCATAGGCGTCATCCTCGTGCTGCCCCAAGGCGAAGAGGGCTCCATGCCCAACATCGGCTGGATCATGCTCTACTGCGCCGTCTCGCTCGCCGTGCGGCTCGACCTCGTGGCCGCGCAGGCCGAGAACGCCCAGACGACGGGCCACCTGCGCCGCATCCTCGACATACCGCACACGCTGCGCCAGATCGTGCTCCGCATGGACGCCGCCTCGGGGCCCGACGACGGCGACATCAAGAGCCCCTTCTACGACCTCGCGCGGCGCACGCGGCGCATCGAGCAGTGGTACCTCGAGCGGTGCGGGCCGACCGACTCGCCCGACGTGGGCAGCAGCATCTTTGGATCGTCTGTGTCTTCGCCTGCGAACAACCCCTTCCCCGCCACCGAGATGGGGCTCACGCCGTCGTCGTTTGGTGATGCGACTGTCGCTGTTCCGAGCGTGCAGGTAACGGGCGATTCTGAAGAGTCGTGGACGACGAATCTGCTGGCGGATATTGATGCGGACATGGGGATGAATGACTTTCTGTATACCGGCCCGTTTGACTTTCTTGGGAATTTTCAATTTGATGGAAACATGGGCAATTATACCTAGATTTTTACCAGTGTGATGAGGGTCAATCCCGTTTACATAGACACGACACAGACGGACACGGACACGGCGGAAGCATCGGAGTTGATTGGCAAATAACAGCATTTTCCCCCAGATAAACAGGCGGTATTCTATACCCTGGTATTGTACAGCAGCCCGAAAGACCAAACGCCGTCTATAATTTATGCCCGATTTGCTTCATGTACATCATCGCCTTATTTTGACTTTCCCTTCTTTGCCTTCCCAGACGGCTTCTTCTCCTTGTCCTTACCCTTCTTGATGGCGTCCACCAAGCCCTGGATCTCCTCCTTCTGGTCTTGCTCGCCCTTGTCCTTGGCCTTCTTCTCGTCTGCCGCCTTCTGAGCCGCCCTCTTCCTAGCCTGGATCTTCTCCACCTTCTCAATCAGCGTGTCCGTCTCCTCCCACAGTTTCTTGGCCACCTCCTCATCCTTGACCTCGCTGCGCGCAAAGTCGACCTCCATGCACTCCTTGATAAGCTTTCCGCCGGGCCCGCGGCTAAAGTCGTTGTCCATGGCGGCGTAGAGGATGGACTGCGCGGCCATGCGGGGGGACTTGAGGAGGAACCAGGGCACGAGGTAGCCGACGAGGTAGATCGCGAGGCCCCAGAGGGAGCCGCGGGTTAGCCAGCGGCGGGTGCTCGGGGTGCGCGCCAGGCCGGGGTCGACAAAGACCACCCGCGTGTTGGAGGGCAGCTTGTCCGGTCGCTCGTACGCGTCGAGGTGCTTCTGGAAGGCCTGGCCAAAGACGTTCATCGCAAGCTTGCTGCGAGCGTATGCCGAGCCCGGTGACCAGTTTTCTTTTGTGACTGGCTCCTTGAGCGAGGGCGATCCGATGTACGAGGAGCACGTTGGAATAATGACACGAACGTCTCGGTCGACCGGTTGCGCTCGGAGAGCCGGGCTCATGATACCCAGCAGATGGAAGTTGGCCAGGAAGTTGACCATCCACGTCTCTTCAACCCCCTCTTCAGACTCCTTTCTCTTCCCGCCGGGCGCCGTCATGGCCGCGGCGCACAGTATGATCATATCCAAGCGTCGCGGCGGCGCATTATCGATCCATTTCGTCGCAAACGTCCGGATGCTGTAGAAGCTCGACAGGTCGACCTGCTCAGCGTAGATGAGGAGGTTATTTGTCTTCTCCCGCAGGTCCTGGATGTACTCGACGAGGAACGGATCCGAGGCGGGCGTCTGCGTGAGCAGCACCAGCTGCGCGCCCTGCGCGGCGAGCTGGAGTGCGGTTTCGGCGCCTATCCCGGAGGTTCCGCCCGTCAAGATGACGACTTTTCCGTGGAGCGGGCGCTGCGACGGGTTCTGGCGACCCGATGCGTAGACTTTGATGAGGGTGAGGAGCACGACGGTGAGGATGGTGTAGATTATCGTGCGGGCGTGTTGTCGGACTTGCTCGGGGATGCCATTCTCGAGGACGCCCAGGAATAGGACGAGAGGCATGTTTGGGCGAGGGCCGATGGCGGGAGGAGGGTTGAAATAGGGGGAATATCAGTGCATGCCGTGGAATTGTAAGAAAATCCACCGGTCGTTCGTCGAATGTGTCGCGATGTTGAAAAGTTGGAGCTGGAGATTTTGATGTCGTGGCCCTCAACTTGGTTTCACGTGACGCTAATGCTGTATCTCAACTTCACTCAAGCTGATATGCTTCTTCTGGGAGCAACTTTCCTACAACATTCAAATAATAAACGAATGATGACTCGATGTCAATTGATTACTTCCATTATCATCCTCGTAAACATGGATATAATAAACTAATCTCGCAGTCTGTCGTCCTGCTTCTTCCTCGTCCAAATCTCACCAACAGGATCGCCCTCATTCTCGATACACTCCCAGTCTCCGATGCCATGCTTCTCTTCCGCCTTTCTAACGCCGCGCCCACCGCCTCCGATGATCAGGTTGCCCGGGCGGTAGCTCTCATCCATCTTCATCCGGCGGATCACGCTGCCGTGGACGCGGACGGCCTCGGGCACGTCCCGCACTTCGCCGCACGGCAGCGGCCAGCGGATCGGCTTCCACGACCCGTCCTGCTGGAGATCCATCCGGCGGAAGGGCATGTACTCCATGATCTTCCACGCCGTGACGGCGAGGGCGCCGAGGCCCTGGCCGTACTCGAGGGAGTCGTGGATCCGCGCTGTGCAGGCGCCGCTCATGATGTCGTGGAAGCACGCGTGCGAGCCGTTCTCCGTCTTCTCGTCCAGCGGCATCGTCGGTGCGCGACTTGGGCCTCCGTTTCCGCTCGAGACTCGGAGATCTGGGATACCTGGTCTTCCGCGCTCTGTGCCAGCGGCGTTGGCTTCGGCAGCAGCACAGCATCCCATCTCAGCGACCTTTTCGGCGTCAAACGGAAGTCCGGCTTGCTGTGCCGCTTTCACCATCCAAGCCAGTGGTATATGACTGGTGCTCTTGCTGTCCTCGAGCATCTCCCAGCCTCCGCCGATGTCAGCGTGCCCTCCTGAGAACCATACTTCATCGATATCTTGGCCGGTTTCGTCGTCCTCATAGTCCTCGATCTCAGACATGGGCATCCCAGAAATGTTGGATATGGTGTCTGCGTCGCCTCTCTGCCTAGAGCGAGCTCGTTGGCAAGACCTGGAGCGAGCACGATATGGTTTGTACCCCGAGCCCCCCTGGTCACGTCCGCCTCTCTGGTTGTCATCAGGTGCAAGATGATTGCCACTTCTTCCTCTCTTTTCCTGCCCATGCGCGCCTTCTCGCAAGTCATCGAGGACCTCCCCAAAGTGGCGGTGCTGGCCGCGTTTGTGCTGCGACGTGTTCTGGTAC
This sequence comes from Fusarium devonianum, assembly GCA_017140155.1. NCBI lineage: Eukaryota > Fungi > Ascomycota > Sordariomycetes > Hypocreales > Nectriaceae > Fusarium > Fusarium devonianum. The sequence goes on along the minus strand of JADBHU010000213.1, from coordinate 19,889 downwards.
ATGAGATCCTGGCGGAACTTGGCTCTCCGCTCATCGATGCTGACGGCATGGCGGATCACCTTGGCGCTGCTCCGCGCAGTATATGGGAACTTGCTGCGCTGCATCCAAGCTGTCTCGAACCGCGGGACCGAGTTGACCGTGTCGAACAGTCCCAGAAATCGAATCCGGCCAACCGGCCGGGAAAAGGTCTCGCGGAAGCCCTTCATGAACCGGAACATTTCGTCTCTCTTGTTGCGTGCCTCCTCGGCGTCCTTGTCGTCTCCCGTAGCCTGTTCTCGTCCTTGCCATTGAGCAAACGCCTTCCAGGCAAACTTGACCATCTCTTCGTTACCGTGAGACAAGAGGCCGATGTAGTCAAGCATCTCGGCCAGGAAGCGTGCAATGTACGCGCCGCGACTAAAGCCAAACATGTAGATCTCGTCGCCGGGGTTGTAGAACCGCATGAGGAAGCGGTATCCTCCTACGACATGCTGATCGAAAGAGGAGCCAATCGCCGAGTCCTTGGCTTTTTGGTACCAAGAGTTCATCCGGGCGCGGATGCCGTTGTGAGTGAGTGAGCCAGAGACAACGTATGTTCCGATGCCCGCTTCATCATGTTAGTCAATGGGTGAGAGAGGAGGTTGGCACTTACGTTGATAGTAGTGATACTGGTCATCCGCGGTCCGGTCGAGCATTCGAAAGATCTTGAGAATGTTGCTATCACTGTCGTCACCGTGGAACTTGTTCCCAGTCCCATCGAAGCAGAGAACAAGCTTCCGCGGCTTGCGTCCCGGCTCACTTCCTGGAACTACAGCTCCCATAGTGGGAGATGCTGGGTTGCTGAGGAAGTCATGGGGGTTTGGGTGGTCCCCGATGGTCTCGTTCTGAGCGGCGTTTGGGGCAAGGTGATTTGCGTCCATCGTTACACGAGTGACCGGTCGGATGGCCTGTACTCTACTCGCTGTGATATCCGGTTGGAGATTTGGGCGGCTACATGTGTCAAAGCACGGCGTAGAGTAACAACCAGCAGCGCTACAAGGACCGCTCGGGGGACGGCACGTCTTATCACCTCTCCCCAAGCCATGGCTACTTGTCTCATGTCTCACGGTACCACAGCGATAGCCCGCCGAGCGGGTCGGAAGAGATGGCTTTCCTGTGCGAAGCAGACGAAGATCGCAATGTGCAACACTTTGCTACCACCTTCATTCCGGCTCTTGGAAGTCCCCATCCCCGCAGCGATCATTGGCCAGGACGAGCAGCCCTAGCCGTGCTTCGAGCGCGGGCCGAGCGACAGTGAGGAAGCATGTCTCAGCTGGTAGGGTATCGACGACGGAACGAGGTTAAAGCTGGTGAGACTCTGCGTGTGGCTATCAGCAACAAGACGATCTCTGCCGTCATGGGCTTCTTGCAGGGCGGCACGATCGTTTGTGACTGGTTGGTATAAAAGTCAGCTCCAAGCCTCCAAGACACACCGTGTCAAACCAGCTTCATCGAGCTTTACCGTGACAAGCTGTCAGCTCCACCGAGCTATCGCGACTTGCTTCTTCCCGGGCGGGGTCTTGTAGATCCCGGCCAACCAGCGCTGGGTGATCGCCATCAACTACCGGCATCTTTGGTGGGAATTTACATTTCCCAGCATCGCGGCCGTGGATCTGCGCTTGAAACCATCTTGGGTCCGTCTGTTGCTAGCGGCGAGCTGAGCAAGCCCAATTTGGATCAATCAACCTGCGAGTAGTCCACTTGTCTCTTAGGTTCTCCATTCGTTTTGCCAATCAATATCATTATGTCTCACCAATAGACGCTGCATTAACCCAATCGGAGCTTCAGGCTTGTGCCCCCCTCCCGTTGCGGGAGCTATCGAGGCCCGTCCCTTGGAAGGGAGTGAAGAAACGCCCCCTTTCTGCAAGTGTAAGCCAGGGCGTGTCGAGTGCGGAAGCGGTCGTGGTGCCGATATCCATTGTGACAGTCAACCAGGCGCTAGATCAGCCATCGACGTTGGTGGCATAATGATGTACCAGGAGAAAATGCCTGTGAGATACTGGGGGGGCCGTTCATATCAGAAAGCCTCGACTGATCAATTACTCGGGACAGCATGTAGCTTACCAAGTCAACTCCAGATCATAAGTTAGGGCTAGAGCCTGCTATTCTTCCAGACAGCCTTCCGCTTCTCGACAAAGCCCAAGACACCCTCCTTCATATTCTCCCCACCGTCCAGCCCCTGGTATATCCCCTGCTCAACCCTCGTCGTGCTCGCCTTGGGCCCCTCGCCATCCCACCCTCCGAGCAATCCCGCGCGCGACACAATGATCGAGTCCGGTGAGTTGTCCGACATCTCAACGGCCCAGCGCAGAGCTTCATCGACAACCTCCGCTGGCGCAACCACCTTGTTCACGATGCCCCAGCCGACGAGCTCCTGCGCTGGGTACATGCGGCCCAGCAGCGCCATCTCCGACGCGCGTTGACGGCCGACGGTGCGGATGAGGCGCGGCAGGGCGCCTGCAATGGCCACGACGCCGCGCTTCACCTCTGGGAGCCCAAACTGTGCCGTCTCGCTCGCGATGACCATGTCCACGTTGAGCGCCATCTCCAGTCCGCCCCCCAGGCATAGCCCGTTCACAGCCGCGATGACGGGCTTCTTGCCCCTTCTGTTGCTGAGCCCGCCGAAGCCGTTCTCCGCCCATTTCTCGGGCGTGCCCTCGCTGTTCCGGCCGTTCCACTCCTTCAGGTCCGCGCCCGCGCAGAACGCCCGCCCCGTGCCCGTGAGGACGGCGCAGCGCAGCGAGGGCTCAGCGTCGTACCACCGCCACAGCCGGTCGAGCTCAAAGTTCATCTGGCGCGGGAGCGCGTTGAGCTGCGCTGGGCGGTTGAGCGTGACGAGGAGGACGTGGGCATGGGGAGATGAGAGGATGACGTTGGGGACCTCTGGGGGAGGAGAGGAAAAGGTCTGCGACATGGTGATGGATTGGGGGAACGTTGTGTATGAGAGGGTGAAGAAGTGGGAGCCGACGTGAGTGTGGTAGTATCTGGGCATTGATGTTCGGGATGCGAAAGTGAGGAGACAATGCCCGGTCTAGTATCTGATCCTGGTATGCTTTGATCCTTCAGCCCATGCGATTGTCAACCTTAAGAAACGAGACAAACGCTGATGATGAAGCTTGGATCTTCAATTGAATGAAAGGTCGACTTTGACCCCAGATTCAAAGAAGCTGGTGTGGGGAACCTCGGCATCTCGGTAGGCTCCCCTCTAGAGCTTCCCCAAATGGCAACTCTCTAGGACGATCCCTGCAACATCACAGCATCCAAAAGCGATCCATGGCATAAAATGTCTTTTCAAAGTGACACACACGCAACGCCCTCCCCGTTCCCGTGTATCTGTCAATGGTATTAGAATCCATATAACCTGGTAGTATCTGGATTGATAGTGGTACATTTTCGTCCATCCTGTTCCGTAGACCCTCCTCGCCGTCACGCAGGCAAACCCCGCTTCTCGCTCTCGGTGAAGAAGATGACCATGCGCCAGAGCTTCTTGACGAGATCCTCCGCTTCGTCGTCGAGTGCCTATCAATGTTAGCAGTGATCATGTCGTCCAAGGAAATAAAGACTCACCCCCTCGAGCTCCTCGGCCAGAGCAGCAGCCGTGCCGTGCGCTCTTAGATGCTCCTCGACAGCCTCCACGAGCATCTCCTCCTGCACACCCAGATACTCGACAATCTTCTTCTCCACAAACGGTCGTAGCTTTTCCCGCACCACGCCCTCGTCCATAAAGTCCCACTTGACCTTCCAGTTCCACAGGCCGTCCTTGTCTGAAGGGATCTCCTGCGCCAGCGAGCGCACTGCCTGCGAGATCTCCTCATCCGTCATGGATGCCGTCGCCGACGTGGGCTCGAATTGGATGGGGACGAGCTGGCGCTTGCTAGAGGTGTCGGCCTCTTCATCGTCCAGCAGGCCTTCCACCTCGGCAATCGTGCGCCGTTGAGGAGCTGCCCTGGATGCTTGAGCCTTCTGAGCTGCAGCACCGAGGGACAGCTTGAACGGCTGCGGCGCCGTGACCGAGGGGGCCTGGCGCTCCTCCATCTCCTCGGCCTGCTTGTCGAGGAACGAGTCGGCCATGCCGCGTGCGCGCTCCATCTCGACCTTTTCGCGGCGCTGCTCATCGTGCTCTGCCCGCCTGTCGGCTTCGTCTCTCGCCTCCTCATCCGCCCGGTCGCCCTGTCTCTTTCGGGCCCATCCACTGTGATCGCGGTAGTACGGATGCGCCTTACGGCTGACCTCTTTCTCGTCATCCCACGCCTGTTCTCTGTCGAGCTGCTCCTGTTTCCTTCGCTCAAACGATTCGGCGTCTTGGCGCTCACGCTCGCGCTCTCGCTCTATTGCTGCTTGTCTTGACCGTTCTCGGTTGCTCCACTTTCGCTCAGCTTCCAGGTATGACTTGTCCTCGTCGGCTTGCTTCTTTGACTGGTGGCGGCGGTATAGTTCTCCATCGCTGGCGTCCGTATCCTCATCTTCCTGGTAGATGGACATCTCTGCGTTGGAGATTCCTCCGTTGACAAATGCCACGCGACCCTGTCCGTTTTGCCCCTTGGGCCCTGAAGGCGCATTAGGCACACTTCCCCTAGGTCCAAGTGGAATATTGCTGCTGTTGCTCGGAGGTGGAGTATCAAGACGAGAGGGTCGAGAGGGTCCGTTTCGTCGCCGTTCCATCTCCTCCATCTCCTCTTCTTTCCTGAGACGCTCCAGATCCCGCTGAGTGCTGCGCTCGCGGAAAGCCGCAATTTCTTGCGCTACCACCTCTCGCATCTCAGCGGGAATATCCGCGAGCTCGTCGTCTTGTGCCAAGGGGATGTTAACCACTTCGACATTCTCGCCAGATTCCGTATTGCCCATTGCAACGTCCTGCGAGTCGACCGCGGTGCTGGTTTTCGGGTAAAACAGGTCGCGCACAACATCCTTCAGCGCTGCCCTGGCCGCCTCAAGCTTCTCAGTCCCCACGGATCCATCCTGGCTCTCTTCGTAGGACTCGATGTAGTTGAGTGAGCTCTCGTCAACGGCCACCTGAAGCTTGGTCTTCTCGATCCCCTCGAATGAGTCGTCCTTGGGTCCATCCGCGGATGCCTGCTGTCTTTTGACGGGAACTTCAACACCCTGCTCGTGCAGTAGCTTGATCGCGGTCGAGAGCGACCAGGGATCTTCAAACAGGGCGAATCCAAACTTGGCACCCTTGTGATCGTCCGTCACACTGGCCGCAGCATCCCACTTGCGCAGTCTTCCAACAGCCCCAAGCAGTCGCTGAATGCCTTCGTCACCGCCAACGCCTTCCGGAATCTGGTGTATAAAGATCGTCCGTAGCTTCTCTTCGTTCGTCGGAGGCACAAGCACTTGCACCGGCTCTCTAGCTCCTCGGCCTTGATCCCCCCCTCGTTCCATCCCTAGACCGGGTCGTCCACCACCGCCAGAGCCAGGCGTATCTCTCCCGCTCGCTGTCGGTGTGCCAGGCTTACCTGCCGATGTGCCGAGTCGGATCACGGGGGCATTGAAGTTGATGTTTGGCATGTTGGCGGGCGCTTGGAAGTTGGGTGGAAGGCCGCTTGGACGATTAGCTTGCGTGGCGCTAGACTGCTGGACACCTGGAGGTGCCATTCCCGGAGCAGAAGACATGCCTGGAGGGGGTCCTGCGCAGTGTTAGCTAGGTCTTGTGAAAGTCGCGGGGGAGCGCACCTAGACCAGGTGGAGGGGCCATGCCTGGCGGGGCATTGTTGGATCCGTGATATCCTCCATAGGCAGGAGGCGCGCCGTATGAATTGTCTGGGTCTGTCAGTGTCTCGTTACATGTTTGCTGAGCGCTCAACTCACTTCCATATGGGTTGTAGGCCATGGTGATGGCTGGCGCGCCGTCGCGTCGCGGGCGCGGGCCTTGACTACCGGATTACTTCGAGTGCTTTGGCGACAATATTTGATGACGCAGAACGCAGCTGAAGGTACCGTATCGTGAGCAACTTTGCAATCGTCGAGGCGCAATCGTGGTGTTTGAAGATTCCAAGCACGAGGCTGAACAGACATGTTCTTCAATGTGGGGCCGATGCATCAAAGGTACCTAGGTACCCATATTTTCTGACCTTATCGCACCAACGTTTATCCGAAGTATCGCGACTTTTCTGCTGCCGCTGTTTCTCGAGATTCAAGCACCTCAGCCGACGTATCAATTGGGTGTATGAGAGGTTGTTTGTCCGCAAAATGTAGGCAACCCTGTGCGGACACGTTCGAGATAACTGTTGACAATTCACAGGGCCGCACCATCCAGATTCGGCGGCGCAATGCTGTCGAGGGTAGCTACACCCTCGGCCTGCCTCACAACCAGAGCGTTCTCAACTTCAATCGCCCTCCGAGCCGGCCCCAGGAACCCCAAGAACGAGGACGCCCCCCAGCCTCAACGAGTCCGATCAAACCCTCTTGTCGGAAACGTCAGCCGCGCCGCGGCCCCCGAGCAGCCCAAGGCCCCTGAGGTTAGGGCTCCCCGAAAGACGACTCCCCGGGCCAACGCTTCACCAGAGACGCAAGCTCCCAAGGCCGGAACCCCCCAAGAGAAGCCAGCTTCCGCTTCCTCCGACCTCCCGCCTCCTCCTCCCCCTGCGGCTACTGCCTCCGAAGCCGAGTCCAAGCCCGCCGCGCAGCACCCCTACACAGCCGCCAACTCCACGGCCACCCCCTTCAACCTCGACATCGCGTCCATCATCGCCAGCAAGGCCAGCGCGTTCGGCGCCACGGTCGCCTCGGACCCCATGAGCCGCCCCCAGATCCGCGCCAAGCCCGTCACCGGCCGCACCGTCTTCGTCAAGGACCGGATAACCCCGACGAGCGGACCGACGCCCATGGTCGCCCTCCGCGTGCTGGGCAGGATGGTGCGCGAGGACCAGGTCAAGAACAAGTACCACAGCCAAAAGTTCCACGAGCGCAAGGGTCTCAAGAAGAAGAGGCTGAGGAGCCAGAGGTGGCGTGCTCGATTCAAGCACGGCTTCAAGGCGACGGTGAACCGGGTCCTCGAGCTCAAGAAGCAGGGATGGTAGATTGCATGTGTATAATATCGAAAAAGCATCGGTGTACAATAGATGTGAGCATGTAAGAACAAGTAGCATTGGTTAAACAAGTGGTATTGATGCATTAACTGTGTGATTACATATACTCGTCGGCCTCCCACTCGCGAGTAGGACTCGGCAGCGGACTAGCTTTGATCTTGGGTCGGGATCGAAACACTGACTCCATGTCCTCTTGCGCCATAAAGTCCTCCGTGAAGAGCGTCTGGTCCTCCTCATCTACCTTGGGAAAGTAGCTGCCCTCCTTCCTGGGAGGCATCTTGGATTTTCTCAATGAGCGCCTTCTTTCAAGTTGAGCCTTCTGCCTCGCCTTGTCGAAGCCAGCCATGCTCTTCCGGGTACGGGCTTGTAGGTCTTCCACCTCCTCGTCAGCAGGAGTATGGATGCTATCTGCGCTTTGCAGAGCTGCGGGTGCCGAGGTAACAGGTAAATCAGGCTCATCATGATCGGGAAATGCAAAAGGTCCATGGGCCATGGATAGGCGCGTGCGCTCAGCGAGAGAAAGCGTATGTCGAGGCTTCGGCCGTTTTGTAGGAGACGGAGATGCTTGGTCCATAGACTCGAGGATTTGATCCGCCAGCTCTTGCGTGGGAGACGGCGCTTGTGGCGATAGCTTCTTGGGCGATGGCTCCGGCGATACGTCCAGTTGGGGGGGTGGAGGAGAGTCTGCAGGCGTAGGGTCATCCTCAGGCTCGGGCGAGCTGGTACGCTCTACCGATGAAGCTCGCAGAATCCGGGCTTCGTCCTCGGATGGCTTGCGCAAGCTTCTGGTGCTGGATGCAACTGAAGCAAAAGAGTCCTCCGATTGAGCAAGCTTTGGTCTCACCGGTAGCCGTCGTGATGAATCAAGCTTGGTCTGGAATGACTTGATGGGAGCCTCGGTGAAAGGCTCCTCGTCTTCCAGCTCGCTGATCTCCTCGTCCTCTTCCTCCTCCTCAGCTGGGGTTGGCACACTGATCTCTGGAGCTTTGAGCGCAGCTGGACGTTGCAGAAAAGCCAGGGCCGAAGAGCCCTGCGGCTTTGATCGTTGCAGCTGTTCGTCCAAGCTGCGGACTAGGCTGCCGTATTCTTCGTTCAGCACTCGCTTCTGGCCGATCGTCGCCTTCCTAGGACTGGCCTTTCCAAGATGTAATGCGTCATGGGCGCCAAATCCAAAGTCGATGCCCTTGTCCCTGGTGTCTCGTCGCTTGGTCTTTGAAGGAGAAGGCCTGGGCTGGTCCTGTGACAGTTCCTTGCGGAACGTCTGCCACTTTTCAAGCCTTTCCTTCTGGACCCGGACCCGAGTATCCAGCTGTTCTAAAAGACCGCTTCCTTGCTCCTCTAGCTCCCCCAGTCGGCCTTGTTGAACTCTCCGCCAGACGCGGTCAAACGGCATCCCCAGCAAACTGTCCTTTTTGGCGCTTGCATCGCCGTACAGCAAAGCCTCCATCCACCGCTCGTTGCCTGACCAGTTATTCCGAATTGTGCGCCACATTTCCATTTTTGCGTCGTCGGATATTGTCTTGTTTCCATTCTGCTCTAGGCTTTGCACCGCCTCATTCCTCCTCGCAATACCTCGCTCCTTGATGCTCAGCAGGTCGGAGAGATCGCGAAACCTGGCGTTTGCTGCCTCCTTGCCCCTCAACATACGGCTGATGGAAGCTTTGTGTGCCCAAACCATGGTGCTGAGATCCGTATTATCGCTTTTGTATCCTCTATCTTCGAGTGCAAGTCCAAGTGCCAGAGCCGCATGTTCACCGCTTGTGGTCAGTTCTTCAGCAATGACATGCTTCAACACAGCAGAAGAGAATGCAGCGAGGACTTCTTCAAGCCTTTCGCCTCTACATTCGTCCAGCATGGTCTTTCGCACAATGGCATCCCTCCCAAGAACTCCGTTCTTCTTGGCCAACTCGAGAGCTCGTAGAAGGGCAGCTCGCAGATTGATTGACTGGACCTGGTCGAGGGGAGGGAAGAAGGGCTTCAGCTTCTATTGAACGTTAGTACGTTAATATCACAGATTGCTTTTCTGACGCGAACCTTTCTCGTCTCATCCGGATCCCAGAGCGCAAATAGCTGGAACAAAGTCCACTCGACGCACTGTACCCTCTTCTTCAGTCCCTGCGCGCTTGTCCCACCAGCGGCAAAGGTTTCAGCGCACACCCCAGGCCAATCGGGGTGTTCACCGAGGTCGAGCAGGCGCAAGTTGGTCAGGAAGATGGAGAGAGCAGAGGCTCCGTGGCTGACGGGTTGAGATATTGGGGCATGTTGGGCCGACTTGGTGAAGCCGGCCATCAGGCGGGACGAGCGGGTGCGGGTGGGCTGAACGGCAGCCATCGTGACATGCTTGAGCTCTCAATGAGGCTGCATCAGGTTCTCGAGCCGATCGTGTCGAGTGCGCCGTCTGTTATGTAGCTCGTCGTAAGATGTTTGGTGGAAGTCTCCAAAAGGCGGCGTGTAAATAAGGCTCGGGTAAAGTAAACAGTTCCAAGTGGCATGTGGAGGGGTACTACTCCAAGGTCAGCGGCTTGTGGGGCCGGCGCTTACCCTGCATCACAATGGCGGCAACGTTGGACATGAACTTGGAACTCACGCTATTTTTGTTTGTCTGCACCTATTTCTATACTAGTAGTTTCCAACTGCTTTCTGATATGCCACTATCACCAGTGCTCTCGCCTTTTAGAGAAAGTTGAATGAGTTGCCAATAGTGGGATGTTGTATAAGTAAGAACCGGTGTGAGGTGTGACATGGCTTACAAAGAGGGATTGGATCAGCCATCGCTTCTGCATAGGCGGACCGGGTTAACTTACCAGCCCGCTGCAAGATTGTACCAAGGTGCTGGTATCATGCAGACTGTGGCTCAAAGGGCTTTCTTCTGGCTGACATTGACCAGTCTACAGAACGTTGCTGAGTGCCCATACCATCCTGCGTGATGGAACATGAGGTTTCCCATCTATGAGTTGGCAAGCCTAATAGAGACAATGCTCATTCCAGTAATGTTTGTTTCCTCACGCCTGATACGTCAAAAAGGCTTGATACAGTTCACTACGCCTTTGAGACTCCGAAGTTGGATCGATATGGTGGTAACCGATGGTGCTCATTTGGCACTCGATGGACAGGAGAACGGTCATCATCAATCCCAGACAGAAGATGCACATACACGCCGAACGCAATCTCAGCCACTGTCAACAGACTGGATCAAGAACTGCCTTGCGTCACAGCTCCTATAGTTTGATGACCCCTGGTATTTGACGTTCCTCTTTCGACGACCCAAGACTTCTCAGCAGATTACGGTTCAGGCAATTCTTCCTTAGAAGATGAATGTGGGTGATAGATACAGGCTGTAACAATGGCAGACAGGGTGCACCAAATCCCGAGTGCTCCGGTTGAATAAGTGTATCTACGTTGTCAGTAGTAATTGTAGTAATTGTAGGGGTTTGAGGCTGATCTGGCTGAACTGCATTGCCCGGCAATCCTCCGCTCGTAAATTGATGTCTAAGCTATCACACCGGGATTTGGCAGCTACAAAACATTCCTCACTCACCACGAATAACCTCCGTTGCGCGCAATCAGGCCCACTCGTTTCAGCGGTCCCGTTAACCCTAACCAGTTCATACATGTACATGATTCACCCTACAATCCAACGCTCCCACACCTTACCAATGGCGGCATTCCTCTCAGATTCAGGGTTGTCAGTTATCCCGACAACAAGGGATCGCAGTGGCTAGTGTCTTCGGTCTTAGTATCGGTATGCTATGTTGAAATCGTCAGTGAGCTATCATCAAGCGACAAAGGAAACGTACGGAGATACGACCTATCACCCCTAGCCCGCCAATCATACGAGCGTCCAGCAGGACTGGAAGGGAGGGCAGGCTGGATGGCTTGGCGACGACGTCCAGCAAGCAGAGGCCACTCGATCTCAGCAACCTCCACCATCGCCGCCTTTCTCTTAGAGGCATTGCTGAACAAGATGCCTCCGACAGGGGCTGACGGATTCATGGCGCGAACGCGGCGGTACGCTTCAAGCAAAGCTTGCTCGCTCTCGATGTTGAAGGCGATGGTGCTCTGCACCTCGGGCACCTTTGTGAAGATGTTGTTCTGGTTGCCGCCTCCTTGACTGTTGCTGTGCACGGCGAGGCCTGGGGGCCGGTTGTTACCGACAACGTTGACGCTCTGCAGGACCATGCTGTCCACCATCGTCAAGCCGCATGTGGGCTTGCTGTGTGCAGGCCTGCCGTGCCGCCGACTTTCGATCTCGCGGGGTCTTTTGACCTGGGGTTTCTTCGGAAGCTCTTGGTCGGATATGTTGAAGCCAGCGGTTGGCTTTTCTTGGATCTGCTCATCGGATCTGTCAGGGCCAGTGGCTGGCTCACTCACGCTCACACGCTCGCGGACAAGCCCAGGTTCATCGTAGCTCAGGATAGGTCCAAAGCACGGAATGACTGCGGAACGGCCATCGAGTTGGCGAGTAGAGCTATGCGCTGCATGCGTTTCGCGTCGGCCGTAGGGGTTGGCACGCCAGCCTGTTCTGTCGGTCCGATCCTTTGGCATTATCGGGCTGGTGTTGGCACGGAGGAAAAAGGTGATGAGTGTAAGGATTAGGTATAACAGTTGGATTGTTTGGGACGTGAGTGCAGTGAATTTTGCATGCGAAGGAAATGGATCAGTGTGCCTGCTGACTTTGATTGCCTGTAGGTGAGTTCCATGGCAAGAGCGAGCAGTTTGATGGCAGTGACTGGCAACTGGCAGCATCCTTATCACTAGTACCTTACCTTAACTTAGGCTTCACTGAATGTCACCAAAACAACATCTTTGTCTGTCTACGAATCGGTATCAAAAATCCTGTCAAGTAGAAGATTCTATCTTTCTCTTGCTACCCCCAAAGAATTACTCCATCCGGATCCATACACCGTTATTGTTTGCCTGCCGCAATGTCGCTTGTCTACGATCCGGCCGCAATGCCAAATATGATACTACCACCAACCCCTTATCACCGGCATTGGCTGTCGCAAGATGGAGAGAGTGATTTTCCTGTGCCTTGGGTTGGCGACAACCCAACGCTGGCAGCAAGGCGTCTCTACATGAACGCATTCCTCGGCTGGATGAACCCCTTAGATGCTCAGCGCAAGCAACGGCTTCGGAGCGAAGCGGAGAGAAGGCTCAACGCCCGTCTGGTCACGATGGGCAAGACTGAAATCGAGGCCGATCGGTTCGAATTTCTCGTTGACCGAACGTACTGGCTTATTTGGTGTAAGTCAACTCGAATTCCCGTTCGTTGGAGCGTTGCTGACCTCCCGCAACCTTTTTCCAGTTGAGAATTTCGTACCCGCGATGCCACCGTGGCCATGGAACTATGTTCCTCAAGCAGGGCCCGATAAACCCCTCTCTGAGACTTTTGCCAAACTGAGGGCAGAGTTGATAAAGGAGGGGAAGACTCACGCCAGTCAACCTACCGCTGAGAACCCCCGGAGCCATGAAATGCGGCCCCGTGTTGTTTCTTCGCCTAAAGAGCAACTTGAGCATCGAAAGCGACCTCGCACTGATACTCCCACCCAAGAGCGGAGCACCTTCTCTCAATTTTTGAGCCGCATTGAAGACCTAGGCGCTCGCTTGCACTGTGTCCAAGACGAGCATTTTGACCTCGCTGTCATTGGAGCCTTGCTTGTTTGTATTGGCGAGGACGAAGCTCGTCGTCGACTGTATCGATTTCTCGACAATGGCACTTTGGACAGCTGGTTCCATCTGGACCAAGTCATCTTGAAGGGTGATCGTGCCGATACCGTGATCGACTCGACTGCTGGCACAACCTCTGCCGTCCAAGTGGAGGATTGCCCGCTTATCATGGTCACGACAGATGGCTCTGTACGGAAGCTACGGTTCAAGCGCACCACTCGCCAGGCTAGCCCGCCGCCTCGTGGTATTGACCAAGAGAATCGCAATTCACAACCAGTTATTTCTCGTTCTCAAGGTCGTCGCTGACCCAAGAGCCCACTAGCCTGCCACCCGTAGATTGAGGTGGTATCCGTACGTTAAGTTGATATCGGGTTGATCAGGTTTTAATGAGTGGAATAGACTCACAGAAACGAGACTGAAAAAGATGGAATCGTTATGCGCAAAAGAATGTTATCTATGGGAGAACATCTCCCGTCCAAGAGACCAGCTATCGAAACCCTCATTCTCGTCAACGTGGCATACAATTAATGATTTTCCAGTAGACGAGGCCTCACTGTAGTCGATTTCATGTCTCCATTCCGCGAATCCGTTATGAGACGTCATCACTATATCAAATACCAATGAGAGGTGGATTAAATCAAATGGGGCAATACGGAGGTGCTCCAGTTGCCTCTTAAAGCAAAACACCAAAAGCCTCCGAGAAATTGCTCGATTGAGGGCGCAGTCTCCATTCTCCATCCAACCATGCTGCATGCAGATGAAGGCTAATATTTCATAGGCCCCATCCAGAACACGAGGTCAAGTCATGCCGGCATTTCCTTGCCCGGAAATCAATATCACGATAGGGTTTAGCTCTCTATTGGTGGAATTTGCTGATGGTTCGGTTTGTCGGCACTTGATGGGGTTCCAAGCGATCTATTACCGCATACGACACGTCGCCCACATACCTGGGTTTCAGGTTCCCACACGGGCCAAGCTCCAGGGGTCCGCATTTTGAAGGATTACTCTATATAGGACGGACAAGGTGTCGCTGGGCCTATATAAGAGCTCCGTTCGCGCCAAGTCTTTCTCGCCATCTTCAACCAAGCTCACCCCGACTCGTCAATCATCATGAAGCTGTCTTGTTTCTTTTCGGCTCTGCTGGCCACTGCGGCCGCAGCCACTCCCACTGGAACCCTGGAGAAGCGAGCGACTACCATGTGCGATGCCTTCGGTTCGGTGCCTACCGGAGGATTCACTGTGTACCATAACAACTGGGGCGCTGGCGATGCTACGTCTGGATCTCAGTGCACCACTTTCACCTCTCTCAACAGCGGCTCCTTCGTCTGGTCGACTAGCTGGTCCTGGGCCGGCGGCCCCGGCAAGGTCAAGTCCTATTCCAACGTGGCTCTGGAGAGAATCAACAAGAAGATCTCGGCCATCAAGTCCGTGCCCACAAAGTGGACCTGGTCGTGAGATAAACCCCCCCAATGTTGATGCAGAGTCAAAGCTGACTGAAATTAGATACACCGGCAAGGATATTATCGCAGATGTTGCCTATGACCTGTGGCTCGCCCCAACCGCTTCGGCTGCTAACCAGTACGAGATCATGATCTGGGTCGGAGCCCTTGGCGGTGCCGGGCCCATCTCCCGGACTGGGAGCACCATCGACAAGCCCACCATTGCTGGTACCACCTGGAATCTCTACAAGGGCCCCAACGGCGACACTACCGTCTTCTCTTTCGTTGCGCCCAAGAACATTGGAAACTTCCAGGGCGACCTGCTCGAGTTCCTGAACTACTTGACGTCCAAGCAGGGTGTCAGCAAGGACAGTGTTGCCACTAGCTTCCAGGCGGGAACTGAGCCTTTCTCGGGTGAGTACGGATCTGTGTGCGGAGTTTTCGTTTCTGACGTTTTTAGGTTCCAATGCTGTTTTCAAGACTTCTGCGTACAGCCTTTCTGTCAACTAGACAGTGTATCTGATATTGATATTGGTGGGAAAGAATATGTAGAAAATGGAGTTCCAAATAAAGATTATAAGCCAAATCCCGAGTTTTCAATCACCTGGAGCCTTCTCGAGTCCTAAGCAATGTCTGTAATTTGCTTGAGATTTACGGGAAAGCTCCCGTTCTAATGCAGTATTAAGAAACTGCGAGCCAGTCTGGTCCTTTTTACGTCGGGAATACTACAAGATTTATTAGCTACTAGTTCTTGTAGCTAATTTGCGTAGATACCTGCTTACCTTGGAGAGCAATAGTATCTAGAGCAACACGGTACGAGGGACTAGCGCTAGAACTATATTCTCGACGTTAATGGCTTATAGCGTCATATCTGTACATCCTCTACACCCTTGCTCTACTAGCTGACCTTGAGACAAGCTGCTTAATTATTGACCACTCTATCTTGTACGTCGGGGCGTGTGTTTGCCGATTGAACAAGGTAAAATCCTAGGCAGCTATTGCTGCGTAGGGAATTCTCCATCCATCCTACAGTGCACAACATCCACCAACTTGTCAACTGATAAGGGAATCACTTATATATAGGTTCTCACTTTATATACAATATTCCATCTAGATTTATATCCAATAGAATAGATCAAAGTATCCCAATAGAGAAATAACACAGCCAATTATACACACCTGAGGCATCATACCCGTGCCCCGCATCACAGCAACCAATTCAATATATACTTTGCGATTGCATCACAATACGCCTCATGACAGCGTCATCTTCAAGCATCAAGAAAACCTTGTTCAAATTGAACACCTTTCCTCTTGAGCACGAGGAATAAAATGGCCAAAGTGCAGGGAATCACTTATACCTATGAAATTCACAACTCGTATTACCTTGGTTAGTCAGGGTATTAAAGGTTTTCGTTCGTACCCGAGGCTCCGGAGGCAAGCATCTCTGTAACCACCATCAGCCGTCTTAACGCTAGTGAGAATAGATGCGTTTCACGAGACATTTTAATTACATGGGTTAGGTGCGCAGTCAAACGGTTACTATAATATCTGAGAACAAGTCTCGCAAACACAAGGCATGTGGAAGAATTGGCTCTCAACTAATTACTTCATCCCTATTCTAAAAATATGATATTTGGGGATGTGACTAGCCCATTGCGCTGTGGTAAATTCAACCTCCTTTCTGCGCCGTTTCTGAGCAACACCGTTCTTTGGCGGTGCCAATTGCTCTTTGGCTTTTCCGTTACAAACTCCCTCCGCTATTTGATCCCTGCTTATTGATATCTTTTCGTAAATACTTATGGTATTCGCAAGCTGTTTAACTGAACAGAGACCTCATTGGTCAGAACAAGCCCACTACAAGTATAGGGCTGGGTTCAACCATCTGTAGCCACGGGCCAAAAGGCTCTTGGCGAAGAAACAAAGCTCTTTCAATTGTCTATTTGCGGCCTAAAAGGTGGCTGGCCTGAACGGTTCAACACAAGCTCAGCCTGTTCCAGGCTCCCGCTCTTAGCTATGAAAGCACTGTGCGCTCGGCCAGCCGGAATCATCCGAGGCGAGAAGTTTCCACGATATGGGCATGAAACAACATCCTAGTGCATGTATCTGCACGAATTCTCAGTTTATTGGCCAAGTCCGTGTAGGCAGCAGGGCATGGCTACATGATCATCCGAGCGTCATCCTGGTAAAGGTGTTGGCCCTTGAGCCAGAAAGGCTTGGCAACATGAAGTTCCGCTTTGCCAAGCTTAGCTGAGCCAAGGATGAGCATCTGATAAAGTAGCTCGACAGGGTCTCGGCAGTTACTGACATCAGTCTTTTCTGAGGGCGCAGGGATGCTAGATGTGTACATATAGCTCGTGCAGCTGCGTTATCAGATCCATCCAGCATCCTCAATTTCACTCTATCCAATTAAGGCGTATCAGCTTACTTTCCTCCACAAAGGGTTCCCACACATTTCGGAATCCTTTTCAACGAAAAACATGACCAACGGCACCGGAGCCGTCCTTTCGGACATTGCAGCGAGAAATTGCAGTACAGACATCATCGAGGGCCACGGCTCTCCTCTCTACAAGTGGATCACACAAGAAATGAACTCTGCTTGGATTCCACTGAACAACGAAACGTATCGGGGCATGGTGGACTGTTGTACACCAAACCCCGTCAATATCTACGGGAACTGCACATTATGGTGCGAGCTGCCGGATGACTTCATGGAGAATATCGAAAAGTCGGAGGACGGGAAGTTGTCGAACCATTTCTCCGCTTGTATTCGGGGAGCGGGGGTCAATACAACGAGCTTCAGAACCCTTGCGGCGGAAGAGGCCAGTTCAGAGGCAGGGCACTCAGCCCGTCTGCCGAGCCTCGTGACGTTGGGTACACTCTTGCTGGCAGGCCTTGGACTTGGAGGGGTGGCCTGGTAGCTTGGATAGCCTGCTCGGAGCAGGGGTCGGAGCAGGCATCTGGTATGGCAGCTGCAAACTGTTCATGCTCAATGTAATATCATGTGGATATCTTGTCTGATGATCGTTTCACCTAGGCCTATGACGTTTAAATCGGTTTACGGTACGTCAGTAAGCTGCAGCCAAGCCCAGTGCTTTCTCAGTTGTAGCTGCGCGTTAGTACGAACCTTTGACTGGCACATGACACTCCATCAATTTTTGACCATGATGGTAGCTCGGCTTGGCTTTATCAACTTGGGCATTGTTACGGAGGGCATCTTATCTAGGAGTGTTTTGGACGGAATATTTGAATCTATTATCAGGTAAGACAAAGATGAGTCAACGGCGAGTTCCCGAATAGGTTGAAT
The DNA here is from genome assembly GCA_017140155.1 of Fusarium devonianum. Classification (NCBI taxonomy): domain Eukaryota; kingdom Fungi; phylum Ascomycota; class Sordariomycetes; order Hypocreales; family Nectriaceae; genus Fusarium; species Fusarium devonianum. The sequence goes on along the minus strand of JADBHU010000213.1, from coordinate 2,427 downwards.
CGAGGAGTTTGCAAATATCAATCAAAGCGTGTGACGTCAAAACGCATTTGTGTCGAATATCAACCTTCCAACAGTCCTGCCTGGATCAATGTTGGTTGCGGAGAGAGACGCATAGTATGAGCGGAAATGAAGGGCTAGAAAGCCTTGTATGCCAAGAGTCGGCACGATTTTCAACTCCGTCGGTCCTATCTGGTGACGTATGGTCCCCCATTCCTGTTGGCTTTTAGCCATTCTGATTGGTGCTCCTTGATGCAATACCCTGGTTATGGTTAAAATGTCTAGTTAGTTGTGCCATGTCAGTTATTGGTTGTTTTTTTCCATTTGCCAGAACCAGAATGGGGATATTCAACTTGAAACCAGGCGGGGCGACAAGACTATTGCCCCACGTTGTTGGGGGCTGAGCATTACGATGGCCTTACGATATAGCATTTTCAGCTCTGCGTTATGGCGATTCTCGGGTTGTCGTTAAATGAAGCTAATCCCAAAGGTTGCTACCTATATGCCCAATCTATTGGGTTGTAAGTAGAAGAATTGACGAACCAACTGTGCCAGCTTCGTCAAGGCCAAACATGTGTCAGAACAAGAGGATTCTAGGACAAGCGTCAGACACGTACGACGGCTTTGGAGCCAAGACATTGTGGGCTGCAGCGCACTGTCATACTTTACTCGGAGTAGTGCGTGAGATGAACATCATTGCTTGGCGACCCTCAGTAAGCTCTAGCATCCAGAGACCCTCCGTGAGATTTGACATTCAAAAGCCACCAACAAGTTTTGACTTGCAGAAGGATTCGTATCATCCCATACGCCGTGGCAAAGGATCAGAAATCGTAGGATCGGCCCGCCAGCGGCTTAGATCTGCTTGGGGTCCCACGAATGGAGCTTGACATGGTCTTTGAGGAATTGTGTGTAGATTGGAAGTCGAGAAACAAGTATAAAAGTGAGCCGCTGACGCTTCTTCACTCTTGTTTCAACCAGGCTTCAAGCTCAACAAACAAGACTATCACCACTACACTTCTTATTCGCCATGCATTACGCTCCCAAGTTTCTCCTCTTCTGTCTGGCCTCGTGTGCCCTTGCAGCACCTTCGGGCCTTGAGAAGAAGGACACCCCGGAAACACTGCGTGCCGTCTGGAGGGGAACCACGGGCGGTAAAGAATCCATTTCTTCCATCAAGGTCTATAGCACCGACCGCTCTGAAGTCTATGGAGAGGGAAAAGGCCACCAGATCTCCTCCGGTAGCTTTGCCAACTTCCCCATCTCTTTCAATGTCAACGAGCGAGGCGCCGGCACTGTAACCTTTGGCAAGTCCACCTACAAGATCTCCGGAGACAAAGAAATCTCTGGAGGTGCTTTCTGCTCTAGGGTCTACACGCATGGAGCAGCCAAGACTGATTGCACTCTTCCGGTCGAGCAAGGCTTCTCGGGCGTACCTCTCAGCAAGAGGGATAACAAGAATGAAGCACGACAGATGCCCCCACCGGGTATGCCGGGACTTCCTACTCCCAACTGCAAGATCGAGAAGACAACCATTGAGGCCGATCCCAAGAATGAGAAGCGGCGCTGGTGGCATGAGCAGAAGACTGTGAGTCTAGCTTCTCCTTTCCTTGTCAGATAAGTGAAAAGAGACTAACAGCAACTCTCTTTTCTTCTCCCTCCAGGAGGAACATCACTGCCGAAACAGCCCCAACTGCATTACCGAGTTTGCAAACACCGAAGGCTTCACAGTGGAGTGGTCAGCGTCGGCCAACATTTTCGAATGGGGCTCGTTCGGAATGGCCGTCTCCAAGAATTACGAGAGCACGGATGGCTACCAGTGCTACGGTGACCCTGGAGATGCCATCTGTGTCGTGCACAGGACGTCGTACACCACCATCGACGTCCACAACCACTGGATCAGGTACAACTGCCCCGAGAAGACCCAGACCGAGGATGAGACGATCCAGCTCTCTTCGCCTGACGAGAACAACAAGTATGGTAACTACTACTGCGTGGTCAATGAGTGCGAGCACAAGGGGGCTGGTCACTGGTCCGAGGATGAGAATGAGGGTACCAACGACGATGGGTCCGTCACGGAGTAAGTCAATCGCAGATGGACTGATGGGCATGACTTGGAGTGGTTCGTTGGTCAGACCCAGGAGGCCGACACGGAAGTGTTGGATCAGGACGATCGGATAATGGGAGGCTTTTCAGACAAATGAACGCTTCATCGCTAGATTGCCATATTATTATTAACCCCATAGAGGGACATCATTTACAGACAGGTTTATAATGGAACTATATGCAGAAAGTAATTCTGCCGATATACCAGTGAGCAAGGAGACCAACCAGAGGTACCAATGGCAATCACCCCGACCCGAAATGTTGCTAAACCCAAGTAAATTAGCAACACAAGAACAAAAAGACAACATTATAGAATATTGTGTTAAA
>JADBHU010000212.1:0-29234 GCA_017140155.1 Fusarium devonianum | reverse complement strand
TCCTCAGGAGGAAGGATGCCCCTCTCGTTTATACGCTTCAGACCAAGTTGCGCCCTCGCCAGTCTACCGACTTGAAGGCAGGCATCAAATATTGGCATCATCTCCTCGATCTCGCCCGGAACGCCTTTGACGTTGACCTTCGTGAGGGGTCGGGGAGGGGTGGGCTCAGCAATTCTCAGCGGGGATGACGGATCGTGAGTATGGATGTCGAAGTAGGAGGAAGAAGGTCTTGCGAAAGGCGTCATGCCTGAACCGGCGAGTTCGCTATGAAGCTGGGCATAACGCGAATTATCGAAGTTGAAGTCGTCCACTGCCGTGGCGAGACTTCGACCGTGAGTAGCGCCATGGTTGGACTCTGAGCCACGGCGTTTGCGAGGTTGATGCTGTTGCGTGACGACGCATCGTCGGCCAAGTTTCGATGTCGCAACCTGTAGCGGCAGGCATCTCGGTGAGAGGCCAATTGGTCTTAGAGTAGCGGCTTGCTGGAGGCCGATGCTCCTCCGAGCTTGTAGAGCAAGCATTGTCAGCGACTGCGAATGTCGATTGCAGAAGGTCGAAAAATGTGGTGAGGCGAAGTTGGTGAAGGGGCGACAAGCCAAACTGCGAAGAGCTGCTCAGACAGGTGCAATATTAAATCATTAGAACGTCAAGCTCAGAAGGAAGGAAGGTATTTCGTAAATAAACAAGACAAGTATAGTAGAGAATGTCGCGGGGGATGTCGAGGACACTTGGAGTCCTGTCGCTGTCCTGGCGCGTGAAGAAAAAGGGCGAGGATTAGGAGTGCAGCTCCAAATTTTTCAGCTCAATAGAGATTGGACGATGGGTGGCCTGGTAGGGGATTTTGAGCAGAGTTAATGCGGTCACGTGTGCTCGTGGCGAACAGGGGAACGCCTAACTCTCCACCCGAGGGTCCAAGTTCCAGAAGCCGAGAGAGCTTAGACTATCAACGCTTTTCTCCACTCCCGCTAGGCTCTGATGAAATAATGAGCCGGAAGCTCGATCGTTCCTTTTGACCTTTGGCTTTTCCATTATTGCTTCCAATCCGTCGTTTTTGCACCGCAATCAGGGGCAAGCGCGCCAAGATGGTCACTCGTCCTGTTGCTGCGGCATTGAGTTGTCGCCAGTGTCAATCCGCCATTCTCCGCGCCGTCGTGTCGCGGCCAGCCGCCAGCTCTTTTCGCAGTTTGCCACAGCGCCAGACACGACAACTTCCGGTTCTGACGAGGAGGTTCTATTCCGATCTCAGAGCGAACGAGGCAGAACCAGCAAAGGCGACCACCAACACCAACACTGCCGCCGAAGAGGACCCTGAAGCGCTCGAGGATGCCCAGTCCGACGCTGTTCCCTGGTTCCTCGAGGTTGAGCCGCCTCGACATCCTCAGAATCAACATGCGGTTGACTTGCCCAAAATTCCAGAAGATGCGCCCCAGGTCCTTGGACCGATGGTCAATTACATCTTTGAGGACATGGGTCTCGACGACATCTCGCTCTTGGATCTCCGAAGTCTCGATCCCCCCGCTGCCCTCGGTCCCAACCTGATCATGCTCTTCGCAACAACTCGTAGCGAGCGACATCTCCATATTTCTTCCGGGCGGTTCCAGCGATGGCTTCGGAAAAAGCACCAGATCGATGCGCGGGCAGACGGTTTGATCGGTCCCGGTGAGCTACGAACCAAGCTGCGTCGGCTTCGCAAGAAGGCCAAGCTGATGGGCACCAACACTGCCATTGTTCCCGGCGGAGACAACGGTATCTCGACGGGATGGGTTTGCGTACACTTCTCCTTGAGCGGTGACAACACAAACGAGGCGGCGAGCTTCGACGACAGCGGACGTTTCTCTGGTTTTGGCGCGCCCCGAACAGGTACTACAATTGTGGTACAATGCATGACGGAGGCTCGTCGAGGAGAGCTCAGCTTAGAAAATCTGTGGAAGGGAGTCTTGAAGAAGAACCTGCAAGAGAACAAAAAGGCTCGAGGTGAAAGCTTTGCCAATCAAGAAGAGCTGGATCAGCTCTTGGCGTCCAAGGTGCAGCTTCCTACTACGGCCTCTGCCTTGCAGTGGCAGGCTCTAGAGAAAGCCTCCCAACAAAAACGATATTATTCAACGAGCGCTAGAAGACTTTCTCCTGCACTTGAACAGAGGCATTCTACTCAACAAGCTTCTTTCGAAGATCAAAAGATTTCGGAAAACCATGAGGACGCCCAGCATTCTGTGCCCGACTTTACTCAAGTGCGCAAGCATGTTCAGGACATTCAGCTTACAGGGATGCCTCTTACCCAGGAGATGTTGTGCAAGCTCATCAATGCCGCCATGACATCCCAGTCCACGGCGGAGAATGCTGCTGCGGACCGACTCGCGCTTGTTGACCAGCTTCTACATACCGCCGATGAGCGGGGGATGGAGATTTGGACCGACGAGATTTTTGTTACTCTCGTTGAAGCTGGTCTGGCATCCCCGTCATACGGCGTTGAGCTTGAACGTGCTCAGAAGAATCTCGAGTACCTCATGACTCAAAAAGGATGCCAGCTCGATCACGACCAAGTCCTTCGTCTTATGACTGCCTACGCGCACCGACAAGACTGGACTCGCTTCTGGGATACCTTCCGCATGCCACCCAGGTTCAAGATGGCCCGGGATTCGAAGCATTACGAGCTAGCCTACCGTGTAATGGCAGCAACTGGCAGTCAAAAGATGTGCATCGAAGCATTACGCTGGGTGTACCCCGAGATGATGAGCCAGAACCCTCCCGTCTGGCCCGTCGGCCTTGTTTACGAGTCACTCAAGGCGTGCATCCTAGTCGCGGACCCCGAGGCGGCCGGCTTGCTTCACGACCCTAAACCTAGTCAGAAGCTCCGTAACATTCAGAAGCGGAGACTTCAGAACAGAGAGTTTCTGAAGGTGCTGAGGGAGGTGGAGGCGACGCGACGCGAGCTTACGGCCATGGCGGCAAGGGAGCAAGCTGCTGGCTCTTTGGCTCAGACTGTGGCTGGTATGTCCCAGTAGTAATATGGCCTTTGGGCGTTTAAGTGTACAACAAACGTAAAGCATGTAACATTAGTCTTCTATGCACATGAATCATCATCTTGCATATTAATCAACATAAACCCTCGCATACATCCAGATGCGGGAAGCTTGACTCTGTCCCAGCCGAGGACTTTTCTGTATATGTCGAGAGTATGGTTCATTACCTACATCTTGGATGACGCTTTACTAGGCAGTCACCTGTTGAGAGCCTCTCTCAGTAGCGGCGCAACCTGTTTCCGACTCGCTGCCAGATTCCTCTGCCTCCACGCAAATCTCTTCTTCCCATCACTCAGCTCGCCGCCCTTCCATGTGTCCAAGTCTAGTTTCTCTTCGTTCTTGAGGAAGCGCTCCACCGCCTGCTGACCCTCGTCAGTCAGCCCCCACACGAGCAGGTGCCGCTGGAAATCGCCGCCAGGATGCGACGTGGTCATGATGCTCGCAACATCCAGCTCCCTCTCCTTCGCCCACGCTTCAAACTCCTCGAGCAGCGGCTTGGAGCCTTCGGCCTTGCTGACGAGGTAGTCGAACCCTTGCACGACGCAGCTGATGCCGAGCTTGAGCCCTGAGCCGTCCCACTCCTTATAGTCCTTGCGGAAGATGTCGCGGAAGGTCAGGTCCGCGATGTCCTCCTTGACAGCCGAGATCTCGTCAAAATAGGCGTTGCGGTTGAAGGATGGGTCGCGGATGCGACCTTCGAGGAAGGAAACCGCCTTGGTGTCTTTTTCACGGACCTTTTCCTTTGCGGTCAGGTTGGTAGTATCGGAAAGGATGACCGCTAGGCCAATCGTGGCAAGCTTCTCGTCTTCGGTGGCAGCGTCGCTGCCCTCGACATCTTGTCTCGAGAGATCCTCCCAAGCCTTGCGGCTCTCGTCCACGACTAGACTCATGCAGCTGCCACAGGGTTCCACGACCCTTGGGCTGGCGTCCTTGCTAACGGAGTTCTCCTCGTCGTGGTGATCGACGCAACCAAACACTTGTTGAGAGAACTTCTTCAGTGATCCAGTGAGAGAGTTGTGATCTACCAGCAACCACCGGGTGTCCTCGGGTTTCAGATCCGGCAGCTCAGATAAGGTGATTAGGTCCTTGAAAGATAGATCGGCGTGCTCGAGAACCGCGGTCATCTCAGTGCGAAGAGCGAGATCTTCCCGAGGGAGGTTTGAGAGGGGAATGTGAAGAGTGTTTGGAGTGGACTGCGAGCGGATATACGCGTAGAGGAGTGCTGAGCACAGAGAGTCGAGATCTGGTTTCACGGTAAGACATTATTGGAGGTCATGGTGGAAGAGATGAGACTCACCAGCAGATTCGTTGCCCACGACAAAAGTGAGCGGTCCTTTCCTTTGCGCGGCTGGAGCTGTCAGAGCAGTCCTCGCTGCAGCGAGGAAGCTGCTCAGAGATAGTCTCGGCGCCATGCTGAGAGGGGTAGACGATGTGAAATAGAGAATAATTATGGTATTGTTTGGACAACGATAACCCCGCAACAATGATGAAATATTTACGGAAGAGAGGCACAAGCACGATTCTAATTGAGACGTCAGCAAAAAGGACTCGTGATTTGGAATAAGAATACTACTCACATTATCTACCTTGCTATGATGAAATCTGTAAGTTGAATCTCTCTCTGCGTCAAACGTTACCCTATCATTTCGGTCAGCGCGACAGGGAACTGCAGCCACCAAGATGTCAGTCAGACCACCCACGCAGGGTACGTATCCTCTCTGTGATCTGCTACCGGGTAGGGAGAAACGACCTAATGGCACATGGTATTCTCACTTGTGACAACGTGAGAGTGGTTTATACATGCTCTTGTATTCGGTTGATTAAGTATTAGATCTTCCTTATTAGGCTGGTAGCATCGATTTCACTACTATCATGGGAGTCTTGTTTATCCAACCTCTGTTTCTCACCCCCAAGCTTCAGGTTCCCTCGGCATTCGAGATACTCACCGCCCGCTGCGCGCATCATGAGACGTAATTCTGCCCGCTTATCTCGCCTCCTCCCGCCCCCGCTATCGGCGGCAACGTGGGGATGGGCCTTGCTTGTGCAACTAGATGGACCCTTTTTTATCGACGTGATGGAGGGGGACGGGGATTGGATTTCCGATGAATGGATCTTGATAATCTCATGACTTTTGTATTTCTTGCGGAAACCTCGCATTGCGCTTCTTGTCCTCAGCCTTCTTGCGTTTGCCGTAATCTCACCCACTCTTGATCGTGATATACCCCCCACCATGGGATCCTCCTCTCCTCTGCGACTCGCCATCCTCGAGGCCGATACGCCCCAGCCGCAGACCCGCGATCGCTATGGCGGCTACACCGGCGTCTTCGCCGCGCTCCTCGACGCCGGCGCTCAATCCCTCAGCCCGCCGCGGAAGCTAGACGAGCTCGTCTCGATCAAGGGCTACGACGTCGTCAACGAGCTGGACACGTATCCCGCGCTCGAGGACGTCGACGCGATACTCATCACGGGCTCTCGGCACACGGCGTTTGACGACGACCCTTGGATCCTCAAGCTCGTCGAGTTTACGAAAAGGGCAATCGAGTCGGACCGCGTGCGCGTCGTCGGGGTCTGCTTTGGCCACCAGATCGTCGGGCGAGCCGCGGACGCCAAGATGGGGAGGAGTGATAAGGGCTGGGAGGTGGCCGTGACAGACGTTGACTTGACAGACAAGGGCAAGGAGATCTTCGGGTTGGACAAGATGGTAATGGCTCCTCCCCGCGCTCTTGTGCGACCCGTTCAACTAACGTGGTTACTGTTCCACAGCGCATCCACCAGATGCACCGCGACATCGTCTACGAGTTCCCCAAGGGCTCAATTCCTCTGGGCTCCAACGACATCTGCGAGGTACAGGGCTTCTACTCCCCCGGCCGCTACATCACGGTGCAGGGACACCCTGAGTTCACGGAGGAGATCATCTCGGAGATTCTCTTCAACCGCCACAAGGTCGGCATATTTTCGGACGAGGTATACGAGGATGGCATGAAAAGGGCGCCTGCCCCGCATGACGGTGTTGCCATCGCCAAGGCGTTCCTCAACTTCATGAAGGAGGGATAAGGTTGTCTGTGCGGAGCTGTGCCGGTTGCACGATGCGGGCGTGGCTTGTAACCCCGGTCGATGGCATGGACAGGGGATGCCTTGCAAGAGGAGGAAGTAAATGCGCAGTTCTCACTTCGTACAATTGGTAGATGTCGCTATAAAGTAAGGCAAGCAAGATGAATTAAAAATAAAGTGATGCCGCTAAGAGTCGCATGATGCTTTTATAACCCGCCAGAATGCGAGGTTCGTGTCTAAATAAAAGCGCCTTGTGTCCAGCGCGCAGAAATGCCACCCCAAATGTAATGTATACGCTGTAACGCCTGTCAATGCAAGTTCCCGAGCCCCTGGCGCAGTCTGGCTTCTTGGTGTGTCCTCTTTCAGCCCATGGGTATCATCCGTCACTCCTCGATATTTTCCCTCAACTCTCAATCATCGCATGATCAGCATCCCTCGCGTGTGTCACGAAAAGCAACACGGAACATCGCTACTCATGGTCATCCCACCACTGAGCAGTCACCCTGTGGCTCCCCAGAGCGGCCAGTTCAGCCTCTCGCTCGAGCCTCTTGTCGGCCAACTCCTGTTCACGTCTCTTCTTGGCCAATCGCCCATCAAGCATCATCTCCTCCCTTGTTCGTCCTACCCTAGGACCCATATCCGGCATCCTACCTCGCTTCCAGAACTTGAGATTTTGGATGTTGCTGGCTTGACCATGCTTCCAGGGCTGTTCTTTCAGTGAGAAGACAATTGCGTCAGCAAATCCCTGGGAGCACAGAAAGATGATGCTGGCCATCCGCATGCCAAATGGTGCGCCTTTTCCATACCCGGTGAGCTGAACGATGAAAGGCAAGATCCAGACCGCGACGTATACCAACGGGTAAATGAAGAGCAGTCGAAGCTGTCGAAGGATCTTTTCCCGCGTCTTGACCGTGCCGGGGGAGTTGTAATCTCCCTGGGAAAGGACAAGATTCGAGTCGGACCCGCGAGGACTAGGTTGTCCGCGACGAAGCACGGTGAAGAGGTTTGGAATTGACGGTGCTCGAGATTGCGGTGTTGTTGATGGCATGGATTTGCTGTAAAAGTCTACTGGGCTGTCCTCGGTGGTGTGGGAGGGCGTCGTGGGCTCGGGAGCTGGTGCTTGCTGCAGACCTTGAGGCTGTGTGTGAGCCTCGACAGATGCCACCGCATATTCGGAGCTGCAACGGGTCGTTCCCGTCGAGATCCGGACGTCCCTTTCAGAGTTGCCGCCCGAGGTCTCGTACGGGAGCGTCGTCAAGTCAGTTCCAAACTGAGAAGACCACATTTGAGCAGAGCCTCTCCGCGCAAACCTAGCAGAATGAAGCCTGCTCGGATGCGATATCGCAGGCGCGTCCAGGTGGAAAGTGCTCAGTGTTGAGAACGAGGGTCTGCCGAGTCGTTCTTCGGGAGAGTAGAGCGAATTCCGTTGAGAAGGCAAGGCAGAAGGGATCAGTCCATGGCATGTGATGGAGGGCGTGGGTGGTACTGTGGCTTCTGGTTGTCGCAGCGGTAAGCTGTCCAAGTTGGACATTCTCGACAGAGTGTTGTTTGAACCATCGCTTGTCGCTCCAAACCGGTTCATCAGTACACGGACATAGATGTAAATGGCAACGCAGAGGAACAGAATGGTGGCAAAGGCGAGATATCGGGGGATCCAGCTCAAGGCTAATCGTTTCCACGTGGGGTTGAACGGCAGATAGCAGAACTGGCCAGTATTGACGTATCCGGGGCCGCTGATAAAAGCCAGTAAAGCCAGGACGATGGGGATGATTGCGGCGAGGGCGTATGCGATCTTTCGAAATGGATAGAGACCCCGCTCTCCGCGGAAGATGTACAGAGCGGTGTGAATTGCAATGAGAGCGATTGCTACGTCGGAGGCCTCGATACTCAGGGATAGGAAGAAGCCGCTGACTTGGCAAAATGTCTGGTCCGTCTCTATCTTACCCGCGACCAATTCAACGGCAGGGAAGAGAAGCAGCCAGAAGCCCTTGAACATGTCGCTATAGATGAGTAGCATGATGAGGCTGATCAGATGGTTAGTCTTGGGTTAATGTGCATAGCAGTGTAAACCGGGACTTACTCGTGGCGGAAACTTCTCCTCATGCGAAAGAACCAAAATGACACCAGGATAGTCGCAAGGATGCTGAGAGACGAAACGGCCAGTGTCGCAACATGGAGGCCATAGATTTGATCTTCTGTTAGTACGGGCATGGTGAAGTGCTTGACCCCTCGTGCCTCGACGGCCGATATTGGACTGGTCCATATTGAGAATTGCGTGGCCTCTTGATCGTGAGGCCATGGTGGCATGGTAGAAGAAACCGGACAAGGGACCCGAGGATCCCAGTCGTAGATATTCTCCGGGGCTGATGTCGGGTTTGCGCGGAAATTCGATCGCCGTTGTCGTGATCGTCGTGGTGATCGTCTTCGATCTCGTGGGGTTATACCAAGAGGCAAGTTGAAGGGTTCCAATTTGATCGACTGTCGAACAGCATCGCGATAGCGGAGAAGTGAGAGATGAGAAGCAAGACAACCAAGCCCTTGGCTGGAGGAGGAAAGCTGCGGGGGTATAGTTAAAGGACGGTAGGCAGAGGGGCGTCTTATGCCCTGAAAGCCAAGAGAAGCCAAAGCGGCACCGAGGGAACTCTGGGGCCCCGAGGCCTGGGGAGGGCGTGCAGGGCACGCAAAGAGGAGGCCGAGAGGCGAGTCTCTGCCGTGCGGGAGACGGGGTTCGTTTGGCGCAAAAGGCTACAAGGTTTTAACTTTGGATTCCGTTCCTGTCGTTGCGTGCTGAGTGGTGTTGGTTGTGCAGGCAATCAGAGGCCGGGAGCGGAAAAGTGGAAGGCTATCTGCGACACGGTCGAGAGAATGTGAAGCTCCTGTGATTCGGCCTCGAGCTTCTGGCCGAACTCGTCAGATGCTCGCGTAATGGGGATTTGCCGCAGCAGCTTCCAGAACAGTGCTGGCTGAATGAGAGACACGAGTGCAACGGCGCGATTATACGAATGTGCGTCTCCAGGGCGAAATGCACTCCCATTCCAAAGGCCGAGGTGAGACTGACGTACGTACTTTGGACATGGAACAACAAAACAAAAGAGAGAGAGAGAGACAGAGAGAGAGAGAGACAGAGAGAGAGAGAGGAGCAGAGACACCGCCAGCTTCCGGAGGAATCAAGTGAAAAATGACACAAGACATCATCCACACGCGCGCCGCCAACAACTACACCAGGGGCGATGGCCAGAGGAAGCGGAGACGACCACCGAGGGCGACAGCATCTCCACCGCCTACAAAGTTGGACAAAGAAGAACCACCCACACCGTCCTTTAGCAGGCTAGGGCGCTCCGGATCGACACGCATCGTCGGTTGGCGTCAAAGCCGGTGGCAGAGACTACAGCGACGGTCCGCGCAGAGACCACCAGCTGGTTTGGTGACGTGACAGCAGCAACCGCCTGAAGAGAAACCCCCTTCACGTCCAAGCATGATAAGCGAGTTCAAAGGGCAAGTGAACGCCAAACAGAGCGAAGTGGTGCCCATCCACGAGCCTTAACGCGTGCCACCGCCGTCCAGAGGCGCCGCCCTTCCGCTTTCAAGCCAATCCCACCGCGCGGAGCGGCTCGGCGAGATCTGCATGTGGCCTCCCAATGACGGGGTCCCTTCGCGCAGTTCGATCTAACTAAGGTCTCGGACGGCTTGGGCCAGACTGTGCTCCAATTGCATCGAGCGTACGGCAAGTGGGAGGTGCGGGTATCGGCTAAAGGGCCAGCCCAGAACCTCTCAAATGGGTCGAGGTTGACCAAGTCCGAGACCAAGTCCGATTCGAGGTGGATGTCACTGCGCGTGAGATGACAGGTTGGTGGCAGCGGGACGACGCGGTGAGACAACTGCCTACTCAGCAACTTGACTTATTAGTTCCTGGGTTAGTTGTGAACCAGCGACTGGTGGTGATCAGAGACAGTTTGTCTCGTGTCTCGCGCCCCAACAGCTCAAACACAGGACAAACAAACAGCGATCCCTCACGGCACGGAGCCGCAGTGCATCTTCCGCATTTCAACGCATCTTGTTCCGTTCGCGTTTGCATTGCTGCGGACCACTTGGTCAACGAGCCAACTCATGCCGTTGATGGCAAAAGATGGACTGCCATGAATCAGTTCTCTCAGGGCAGGCCCACTTGAGACCAGCGACGACAAGTCATGGACTTCACTTGCCTCTCTGCTAGACAAGCGCCATTCTTTTGATTTATTAGACCGGAAAAATTCTTGCTCGGTCTAAGGGTCGACGGTTTGAATTTTCCTCTTATTCTCTTTTTTTTTTTTTAGGTCATGTTTGCTCCTCCAACTAGGCTAAGGCCAAATGCTTGGCACTCGGCCATGTGCTAAGCAGGCTTTTGCGAAGCTATCGCCACGCCTCGCGAACACCGCCTCCCTGCGCAGTACGCCACTTCACCAGGAGGAGGCTATCGACTTCTTTTCCTTGAGAAACGACTCTCAATTTTTGCTATCGATATTTTCGTCTCGTAAAAATGTCCATCGTAGGAGTTGCCGCAAAGATTGACATGCTCCAGACCCTGACGATGCTGTAAGACCAACGGAATAGTAATCAGACATTTGCCGAAAGTTGAAGTCACCAGGATCCGGCACTAGGTCAGCAACTCCACATTCCAGACATCGGGTCGATCGCTTCAGTAGCCAATACCTTTCACTGTTCAGTCTTCATCTCTACGCCTGTGCGAAGACCCCAGTCCGTATCTTGCTCCTTCTTAAACGTGATCATCGAGGTACTTGAGAGTACCGAGATCGCCTCGAATAACTACCTTCCTAAACGTAGCGGTAAATATCTTTTACTAAGCTTTAGGATTATCAGATCTTCTATCACCATATGATTTAGGTGAAGAATTAGGTACCGCTGAGATTATGTGCTTCTATTGGCTTAAACCCCTGACCGTGACCGGACTGGAGTCTCCGCACAGGCGTAGAGGTAGTAGAGTTTCTCGTCGACTCTCCTCGGCTTCTACGATGAAAAAGTCTAACAATGTCGCTGTGAACCCTCGAGCGGCAGATGATTGCCGTCAGCCTTTGTCTACAATCAGTTTTCGCATCAATGAATTAAAGGTTTGCCCACATTCTATGGCTCACTCCTTGATAAAGGTTCCGGATGAGGCTGCTTCCCGCTGAGTGACTGCTCTAGTGTGAAGGAAGCAAGCAAGCGAAGCAAACTGTAGTCTATGCTAACAAAGAAGTCATCCGAAAAGGACTTTTCGCCTTGTACTTTAGGGTTTGCATTTTGGCAGACGGATTCGCCACAACACGAATGCGAAACTGGCCATCTTGCGCGACGTCGAGGTGTGGTGAGGGGGAATTCATGAATGAAAACCATCAAGTTGAAGTCGACAAGAATTGTATTACTCTTTAACGCCTATCATTAAATTGACTGACTAGCTTTATATCGCCGATAGCTTGGTTGTAAGCGATACTACAAAAACGCAGCTGGCGAATGACAAGCATACTCATGAGCGTCAGCCAGCTCGAGTCCCCGTTGCCTTTCCATGGCTGCGCGGGTGGCTGTAGAGGTCGAAAGCTCCTCATTATGTATTCTCCCAAGGCCTAACAGTTGCTCCTATGCACCGATTCATCCAGATATCAAGGAAAACACGCTTTCAAAACACCAGAATGTGTCCAAGAACAAACATCAGGTCATAACCCATCACAAACCTTTGCTTACATTCACAGAAGGACCCTCACAGTACGCCGACCGAATCAAACAAACGTAAACAAATGAAAAACTGCATCAGTCTGAAGGAGCAGGTCAAAGTCGTTCCTTTACACATCTCCAATCTCTGAGCTCTTCCTCTGAGTACTCCTATCACACAGCCCATCTCTTAGAACCTACTGTCTCTTCGGGATTTGGACTGGCTAGGAACTTTGAGAAAAGTAGAGTACCTGTTCTTGGAATTCGACCCGAGTCCAGAAGCTGCGTTTGATGCTTGGTTCTGGTTCCCAAGCCCGCTGTCGGCTGCCTCGAACGATCCTGAACTCTCTGGCCGTGCCCGTTGCGATGATGAGTTCTGGGGGTTGACACCTTTCATACCTTGGCCACGGTCAGGTCCGGAGTCTGCAGGCGGCGTTGTATCCCTAGAGTTCGAATTCTGCTGCGCTACACCCTGTGCCGCCATGCGTCGCTGATTTGGCGGACAGTAAGGGTCATAGTATCGGGGCCTTTTCTCCCGTTGCGATGGTAAGTTCTTGCGATGGTCCTGAGGGGGGGGTCCCTGAATTGCGAGTGATTGCGGAACTGAAAGAAATTCGTCCTGCTGGTTACGGCTCGCTTGAGGAGCCTGACCAGCTGGAGGAGGCGGGCACTCTTGGCTCTGGTGCTGGTTTTGAGGCCCTTGGCTTTGCTGCTCTTCCCGGTGCGCTTGATCCCCTTGGTGAGTGCGTTGTCCATCCTGGAACGACTGAGAAGGAGGCGATTGAGGAGGTTGTGGAAGCTCATGGACTTTCTCCATCTGGCGGTCTGAGGGCGTACGTTGTCTTTCCTGCGGAGGAGCTTGCGGATCTTCTTGATCCTGCTGAGCATCGCGAGTGACAACGACCTGGGAGCCGTCGTCAGAGACTTGGGCAGACGACACAGACCCGTTTTTACTGGTCTGAATCTCAGTCTTCTCGCAACAGTCCTCACGCTTCCCCTTCGTTAGGTGCTGCCGCAGCAGGAATAAGAGAACGACGAGGAATATGAAGCCGATTACTGCGCCGATGACAATACCCGCCATTGCACTGCCAGAAAAAGGTTTACCTCCGGACGGAGCGTCATTGCCAGGCTTTGCAGTCTCGGTTGCAGCAGCGGAAGTGATCGAGCCCGTCGTTGTCGAAACAGTGTAAAAAGTCGAAAAAGTCGAGTCGGTGCTCGTGCTCAAGATCAGAACCGACGATCCGAATGACAACCCCGAGTTTGGGCTCGATCCAGCCCCCGCCCCTCCAGGGATGAATGATCCCGCGTTGTCGTCTCTGTCGCTCAACTTCGCCGCTCGAAGCTCCTTGCCCGGACAACCTGCTCTGGCTTTGGAGCAGGGGTTCACAGCGCAGCATCCCAAGAACGGAGGCGTGGTTCCAGCGCAAGTGTACCATTTGACATCTCTGTTGTCGCTGACGCAAGCCTGGGGGAGTATGTGTCGATACTGTTCCGCTTCGAAGCTCGCTGGTTGGAGGTGCTCGTCAGGGCAGAGTCCCTTTCTCTCTCGGCAGGGATCTGAGGTGCAACATCCGATGAAACGGGTCGGGCTATCCCGGCAGATGTAGAACTCGCCGCCGAAAGGACACTCCAAGCCCAGATCATGGGCCGTGTTCTGGTCGTCCATCACCATAAGCGCCCTCGATGACAGAATGGACGTATTGCTTCTCAGACGCCGGGCTGTTTCATACACTCCAGCCTCTTGGGAGTATCAAAGAAGTTGGCAAGGAGTGGAAGTTTAGGATATAACAAGGGACTGACGGCGACATCCCTTAATCTAATATTCCGCAAGTAAAGCGTTGGCTGACTAGGATGTCGCTTTGTCCTGCCCCGGCCGACAAACGCTTCCAGGGCCTCTTGTCGGCTGGAGCGTTCCATGGACAGATCGACCAGGATGAGGAAGCTTGTCATACTCCAAGAATTAAAATGGCTGAGCTCATCTCTATAATAATTGGACTGAGTTGCATGTAAGGCCGATCCGTTTGGTAGTTAAACAGTTGGCGGTGACGTTTCTTTGTCCATCCTTACCTTGCCGACAGCTGCGGAACAAAGCGATGACACGTCAGAAATCTTACAACACTAAACCTAGAAGTATGAGACTACACACCTTGGTAAATTAAAGCTGAGTTCGGTACACTTTCATGAGTACGTTGGGCACGTAACGTACAGAAACGTTATGAGCTGATGACGATTGAGAATCCCTGGGTTGCTGCAAGGCAATTCGACCAACGTCTACCAAGAGGAGACCTGCGATTTCAGTGTCTGGTCTCATTAAACCAGCGCGGCTTAGGCCGTCGAACAAACACCAGTCCTGTACCAAAGAAATTGCAGTAGTGGCTGTCGTTCTTGAGGTCGACCGGAGGGATGCAGGATAGTCCGATCCGCAGCGTCACAAGAAGCTTGGAATCTCGTATAACGCATCTCAGTTTAATCAGTTCAAATATATCTTACAAAATGCCATGATTATTAATTGGCTATTGCAATGTGGCCCGCGACAGAAGAGAAGCTCTGACTTATCACGGCAACGGAATAGAGAGAATGTGTCAATGACCCTCATCGGCTTGCTGCCTGTTCAGTGCCGACTCCCGAAAGAGACTCAGATAAAAGCCAAGATACTATTAATCAGTCTATACTAGGCGATAAATAGAGCCTAACTAGCTCAAATCAACCTCGATATCTTCCCTGACGCATAGATCTCCGCTTCATAAGCCACCAAATAATCGCCAGCCAACTTTGCATCCATATCCGCTTCCCGAAATAAAGGCAAGGGCATTCACGCCCAGAGGTTCAAAAATGGAAGTAAATCTCGGCGAAAATCCCTTAAACGTAAGTAAAACAGTAACCCTTTCCCCCCACTAACTCCGTCGTACCGTAGTACTGTCTAGGACTTCGCCTTGTCTCCGAAAACCTCCTTCTTGAGGTCTTGGATCAGGTCTTCATCGGTCTTCTTAGAGAAGAGCAGTCGGTGCAGCAGATCCTCAGAGACGAATGGCTCATGCCCGTCATCCTGAAGGGCACGCTTGACGATCTTCTCCTTGGCCTCCTGCAGCATGGAGATGCGGTCATCGATGCTGCCCCTGGCCAGGATCCGGACGAGGTGAGTCTCCTTCTTCTGGCCAATGCGCCTGACTCTCCCGTAAGCCTGCTTTTCGAGCTCCTTGTTCCACCAAGGATCAATGATGATGACTCGGTTGGCCTCCGTCAGGTTCAGCGACTGCCCGCCGCATCTGATTGACGACAACTGGATAATGCTCAGCCTGGAGGAAGTCACGAGGAAAAGCTCAGGACTTACCAGGACCTGCTGGGTCTCGTCATTCTTAAACTTTTCGAGGGCGGCCTCTTTGCGCGCGAGTGTCACCGTGCCGTTGAAGTAGAGGAACTTAATTCCTAGCTTTTCCAGCATCACACCGAGTACTTTGGCTGTGCTGAGAAACTCGTGGAAGACTACATATCTTGTTAATTGGAAGAAAAGCACAAAGCTTGCGAGAAGCGTCTTACCGATGATCTTGTCGTTAGGCGCTTCCTTCAGCCATGTTACGATGACCATGACCGTGGCCAGCAGTTTGGAGCTTGGAGGGGGTTTGATTGGAACCATATCGTCGATCTTGGCGCCTGAAGTTGCGCGAAAGAACGCATTTTCGTGTGGCTTGCGAGTGATCTTCGTTCCATTACTATCTCTTCCAGGCTCCTGGAAGCCAGTTGTGGCCTCGATTCCAAGATCGATGCATGCCGGTGTTTTCACGCTGCTTCCAACCTCAAGCTGTGCGGAACAGCCAGGAAATGGACAGGTCTGTTTTTCCTGCAATCTGTTAGGCTTTTCTCGTCAAACTGTCTTCAGCGCGACTTACCGACGATGACTGACTAAAGAGTGCCGCGAGGAGACAACGCTCACAAAAAACATGTTCGCACTGTTCGTGTTAGTAATCTCGTATGTCCTTCTTGGGCTGAAGACCTACGTTTGCCGCTCGGACTGGCTCTACGGGAGGTTTCGTTTTACGACAGAGACCGCAAGTGATGTCTTTGACTTCATGCTCGTTAGATACGACTCCCAACAAAGCCATCATATCATGGATTCCCCCGAATCCGCTTGGGCACATGGACCGCAGGTGCTCCGTGGCGTTTGTATACTGGGCCATAGCGTCCGCTTTGATGAAATCAGCCTGCCACTTGTCGAGGGTCGGTAGATCTTTCGCCAGTTCAGTAAGCTGGGTCTGCAACAGCTCGATATCTTCCGCTCGAAAGCTCGTCCGAAGTAAATCCTCGAGGTTGAACGGGTGAGATGCTGCCTGACGTAGCTTCTGACATCTGGCATGTTGCAAGGTGAAGGTTGCCTCGGCATTCTTTTCTCCAGGCTCCTCTGGGTCACCGTCCTCCACGGAATCTGCATTTTCGGCTTGGCCATCCTTCTTTTTCCCCTTCTTGGGCATTTGTCGCTGAAAGTAAACATCCACACTTCTAGCATAGAGTCAGAATGATGTCCTAGAGTACGACAACTTGCAGCCAAACGTACCGGCTCAGCACCATTTCCTAAGGGTATTGAGGAATCCAAAGATCGTGACTGTGACTAGTAGGAAGGCTGATGATTTGCCGACCTAGAAAGGTGTCGTTCTGCGTCCTGCCAAAGCTGAGTGAGATATCCACCGTAAGCGGCTGCATGACCTACCGTCTGAACATGACGAGACTGATGAGAGCATCGAAGTTTTTGTGCGCCTCTTTCTATTGCTGCATTAGTTTCTGTGACCAATCTCCATCGAAGATGACCTACGCCTGTGACGTATCTAGATTTATACTGTTTAAGGTCACGGGCGAAGTCGGCACCAATGAACTTAAGGCAGGAAAAGAATTCTGAGACTTTTTAGTATGAGATTTTTGGGGCCCTTGGGACGGGCATACCTTCGATAGAGTTCGAGATCGGGGTGGCACTCAGAGCCCATCGATACCTGCCCTCAAGCCCCCAGCAGGCTCGAGCAGCTACACAGGTTAGTCCGATACTTGGGACATTCTATGCTACACTCACTGAGAGTTCGATGGTTTTTAAACTGGTGAGCTTCGTCGACAACAATTCTGTACCATTGAACACGGAAAAGGTCGCCAGTTCTGTGGTTCAGCTCCTTCTTGTAAGATGCCTGGTTATCTGCATGCTTGGACTTCAGATATTCAACAGTTTCCTTGCTGGGATACTGTGCAACAAGATCTGAATAGGTGACAATGCTATTTCCAGTTAGTTTTTCCCTTGTAAGTTGAGTCTGGTGCACTTACACAATCCAATGGTTTGCCAAGAATCTTACGGTTTGACGACCATTCTTTTGGAATAAGAGTGTCCTGTCTGCGATCCTCGAGTCGCATTTGTCCTGGACCTCTTGACGCCATTGCGAAGCCACGTAAGGTGAAGGGGCCACCACAAGAGTCGCTCTGCTCAACTGCGTGATTTCGTGTTTTTCAGCTGGATGGCCAATGATACAAGCAAGTGTCGTGATTGTCTTGCCCATTCCCATGTCATCACCTAGTAAACCACCACTGGGACGATACATGTTTGCTTCCTTCTCGATCATCCAGGCTGCCGCTTGAAGCTGATGTGGTTTCAACTTGATATTCATGCCCTTCAGTGTGTAATCACCATCGGCAGCTTTGACCTTTTTGTAACCGAACGACGGAACTGCGATTTCGAGATCTTGTGCCTGGGATTTAGCGCGTCTCGTATCGAACCCGCCTTCGATGATCTTGCGGAATTGGGCTCTCTGCTCAGCAAGAGTTGTGGCCTGAATTGCAGCCATCGCAGGCGCAGTCTGACCATCCACAGGCTGTTCGTTTTGCACAAGACTGTTGAGCACCTGGGTTCCAGTTGCGATGGATTTCCACGTCTTGCTTCCAGGGTTGTCTTTGACACTTGTTTTGTGAGCTTTGCTCGACATCGCTGACTGTTCCTCGCGCTTGCGCTTCGCAGCCTGACGCTCGCGGTCTCTCTGCCAGTATTCTCGAGCAGTTTTGACTGGCTTCTCTCGGACTTTGCGTTTCTTGGGTGATTCGCTTTTTCCAGAGTCTTCACATTCGACCTTCACCTTTTCAGCCTCAGAGACTTGCTCTTGGAGCTGTTTCAACCTTTCAGGCTCGTCACCGACCAGAGAATCCGTATGCATCTTGATGATGAGAGCGTTCCTCGCGGCTATCAGCTTTTCGAGGCTGTTCATCGGCTGGACAGATGAAGGAGCACATGGAGCAAGCTTTTGCCGTTTACCTCGGCTACCGGAGTCTGCAGACTCGTCGGAGTCAGAAAGCTCTTCAGGGTCAAATTCTGAATCTTCGTCGTCCATAGAGTCGCCTTCAGCATCCGCATCGCCGTCTTTCATCGGGTCGAGACCTTGAAGGCTATCTGGTGACATCTTTGGACCATCCTCATCCTCATCCTGGTACTCCGTCTTGACGTACGTGTTAATGACTTCGCCTTCGTTGTTCTGGGAACAAATAGAATCCCCTCCACACACCTCTGAATCGGCCAGCAAACCGTCTGCGCTGGGATCTTCGTCTTGATGAGGGTTAGCTTGAAGTTTAGACAACTGGTTGTCGGAAAGGTCTTGAAGAAGTCCAGTCGCGGATGATGATGCTCCCTCACGTCCCTGGGCAGAGAGTTCTGAAGGAATCCCCACAGCACGATCTTCGAGGCTAGTCTGGGTCCCAGACCGAGAGCTTTGCGGGAACTCGGGGGAGCTAGAGTGAAGAGCTGAAGAAGTCATCTGGCTAAGAGACGC
Organism: Fusarium devonianum; assembly: GCA_017140155.1. Classification (NCBI taxonomy): domain Eukaryota; kingdom Fungi; phylum Ascomycota; class Sordariomycetes; order Hypocreales; family Nectriaceae; genus Fusarium; species Fusarium devonianum. The sequence goes on along the minus strand of JADBHU010000212.1, from coordinate 10,696 downwards.
CGACCTTGTGGCCTCGAGTCGTTCTGGCCCATCGCTGATAGTGGCACATGGACTCTCCCCATCATCAGGATGCGGACTTGGCACCATGGTGGAAGAAACAAGCCTGGTCGAGCCGTTAGATGTACGAATTGCTTATTACGTCGCTAAGTGGACCGGAACCAAACCAAGTGAAAGCCGACAAGGAAAGGTCAAAAGGTGGATAGGAAGAGTTCAGGGGCCGAAAGGGACAATTGAAGGCACTGGCTAAAGAAGAACTTACTGTTAGTTCAAATAGAAACCATTGGGCAGCCTGAAAGAGAAGGAGATACCTGGTTTCTAGATGCTGGAAGTCGAAGGACAAGATTGTATGGGGACTTGAGATTAGAGAAGAAGGAGGCAGAAGGGCGCACTGGACGCAACCTCGCTAACACTGGTCAGAGGTTGATATAAGGTTACTTCTCTGCGTATGACAGTACGCAATCAAGGTGATGTGAGGCAGGAAAATATGAAGAGAGAATATGGGCGTGAAAGAATTTTCCCCAAGGCGCTGCGCCGCTTGCTTGCTGCTTGCACGCGCGAAAGGAATGAAAAGAATTGGCGCGCACTCCCACGGCGGATGGATGAAAGATGCAAGGTGCTAAGTAGAGATGAAAGAGCAAACTCAGGATGAGTAGATGTAAAAGGTGGAAGTTGAGGAGGAGGTTGAGAAGGAGAGATCAAGAAGTTGAAATGCGGCTTTGTTCTTTTTTGGAGAAATTGAATCCTCTTCCGGCGACCATGATTCACTGCCTCTAAGGTAGGCAGAGAAAAGGGCTGCAACTCCGCAAAAAATGCCAGAGATCGTGGTTACTCGCTATTCTATGTCCTGCTTTCTGATGTTGATGTCCTCGAAGAGACAAAGCCGATCAACTCGTCAACAGTGCGCGACGTCAAGGGCATGCACTCCTGCGGCCAGGATAGCTCGCACATTACCAACAAATTTTCAAGATAAGAAAGTTTTATGTTTCATACTTGATGTCAATCCTTTCTTATTATACCTCGTTAGTTATTCAAATATTCTCCTAATGCTCCGCCAAATGAAAATAACTTTACCTTCTCTTTCGCAGCTCGTAACCTAGAATTACGGTGAAATCTCTGTATCCAAGTGCAGCTTGTACTATATCTCAGACTAAAAGTAAGACTGCGCTGTTAATAGCCAATCTTTTTAAACTTGTCATGCCCAGTCAAACTGCAAGCAAGGCTACTGCTAGCTCAACAAAAGCATGAAGAGATTGAATGTCAGTAACAAGACCACCTAGGAGGATGAAGGAGTTCAAGGTGAAATTAGCCCACACCGTGGGCCTCTCATAAGAATGCATGTCGTCAGTTTCTTCAAAGGCTTTTTGAATATTGCTATCGGCGTTTGTCTCGTTCATAGTACTACGAAGTTGAAAACCACTGCTTAGCACTTTGCTTACTTCATTGTTTAATGTATATAGAGCACATAACTTTATCCCGAATGCAGGTTCGTTGGGTTTACCATGGTTGTGAATTAACTGACTTTATGCTATAAGCTTGGAATCACGCTATAAGAGATCCTGCGCCGCCAACCAGCCTCAAGCAACCAAAAGGTTTATAAGGCCTCTCTGTGATATGCTACCGAATATGAAGCTCGGTAAAGGCGCCACGATTATGTTATAGGTCTGATCGAGTCTACCACCTCTTGCGGTATTGTTCACCAGCAGTGTGATCGATGCCAAATAAACAGTTGAGATTCCGGAGATGATATCTGGGTTACACGTTGGGACAATTAGCACGCCAAAGCTGCCTGATCCAATAGATGGTGTGCTTCAAGTACGGTAAATTGTCGTCAAATCGGATGACGTATGAGGAGACTTTCATAAGAATGTTGTTGGTAATGTATGGTTACATGTACATGGTCACGCTCAAAGGTCGACAGTTGTTGGCTGCATGCTTGTCCAGCAAAGAACAAGGATCAGAGTCCAGGCCCTTTGCTGTCGTCATCCCTTGCCACTCATCGTATCTTGTCCTTGATTGATAAGAAAAGGTTCATTCTGCCGAGTTGCTGAAAAGGGCAAGGCCCAGATACCTCCAGCTCAGTCGTCTGCGAACCGACCGTCTTTCTCATCCTTGCCGCCAACCACGATCCAGACAAAGATCACTACGAAGCCTAGACTATGTCTCAACCCCCTCCAGAGGCCAAAGGGCCTGCCGAAGCAGCAGACGCATGCGTCGGCATTACACACGATGACCTTTCACCCGCACAGCAAGAACTCAGCGGCATTCTGCGTAAAATGCGCCTCGATCCTGACTTGATGGGAATCACACTACTTGGCAAGGACGGGGTCTTCGGCGCGCTTGATGCTGATCGCAACGTTCATCACGCTGCTCCCTTGAGCCCTGCCTTGATCAAAGCCTTCCTCGACCGTCTGCCTTATGAGGAGGAAGCAGAAAAGGGATTCCGTGGTGTCGATGGGACAAAGGTACCAAGGGAACAGTGGTACAACCCACCCGCTGGCATACTTCCTCCGCCACTACCCGATGAGATTCGAAGAGAGACGGAGGAACTCATGGAGAAGAACAAAGAATTGTTTGAGAAAGTCCGCAAAGATATCAAAGACGGCACCTTTCCAAGTTGCCGTGTGCAGCTGGTGTCAGACAATAACCTAAGTTGAGTCTGTCGTGGCATATAAGTCGAGTGTCGGATTTTTGTCGTCTTGAAATTTCCTTGAATAAAATCTCATTAACTCATTCAAACGTCCAAGTGAACCTCAAAACCATATTGCAGCTTTCTAGCAAAAAGCATTGTGTCCGCTCTAATTTGCTAACAAGCAGGCAACGGACAATCATATTGATTGAACAAGAGAAAAGCAATCCCATTCTGGCTACTGGTGTCGAAATAACGATTCCAAGCCATTCAGACCTTTCGCAGATGATGTTCCATGGAGTCATCTGACTTGACCTGACAATGCAGCTGTTTGTGACGCGGCCTTGTTGCTAACCTGACGCCGACCGTCAATCACTCTGCATGGAGATACGAAAGTGAGTATGATGCGCATTCAACCTCGTGGGTCTCCAGGTCCTTTTTCCTTGACATCGTACGTGTTTGCTAAGCATTTTGGTTTCCCCCCCCCCGGTTAACGGAACACCGCCGAGGCATCAACACCCTTGTTCTGTTTTGCTTGGCACAGGATCTGGTTCAACCAGTTGTCTCCCTTGTTGTGCCTTCTCTATCGTTTCTCTTCTTTTTTTCGCTTTTGCCAAAGACTCTGCGGAATGAGCCCCCACCCCCCGATCCTTTACTGATTCATCGCTATCCACCAAACTTTCGCGATGATGCCCTGCCCGGAGCTAGCTGATGCTTCCTTCGGTCCACGGGCTGGCCCCGACTGTCGCGGAGGGCTGGACTTTACCTTTCTGTTTGAGCTGGTGTTCTTTTCACTCGTGCCCGCTGCCATCTTCATCTTGGCAGCCATCTCGAAATGCCGACCGCTGCAGCGTAAGCCCGAGGTGGCTCGCTCTGGTAATTTAGTAGTTGTCAAATTAGTATGGAACCATTGCTCTGCCTCTTGTATGTGGTGCGACAACTGACATAGTACTCGGGTAGACTCTAGTCTGCGTGGTTTGCGCCAACTCAATTACACAACTTGTCTTGACCACTCTTGCAGATGGCCCTTGTCGTAAGCTTGCTATCGCATCCGCAACTCTCCATTGTCTCGCATTCATTGCCCTTGGTCTTCACTCAAAGCATCGCCATGGGCACTCACGGCGCCCCTCCCTCTTGATATCTCTATATATTTCTGCCCATATCCTCCTGAATATCGCAACAGCCAGAACACTGTGGCTGATGAGGGGAGTCTCTGCCACCTCGATCGTCTACACAGTAAACCTCTGCTTCAAAGTCGCACTATTACTCGGTGAAAATGTTGAGAAGGGGTCGCTGCTCCTCGAAAATCTCCGCTACAGCCCCGAGGAGCTGGCAGGACCGTTGGCCCGGCTCCTCTTCAGTTGGTTAATCCCACCCCTTCGACTGGGCTATGTCACGATTTTGTCCATGGCAACTTTAACACCGCTGTCGGAGGATCTCAAGAGTGCGCATTTGGAATTAAAACTGGGTGAGCTAGATGAGCTGGCCCTGTTTCAGTTCGCAATAAACTCATAATCTGTTAGGCCACATCCTGAAAGATACCAAGAGAGTTTCCTTGCTCCGGCAGCTATTTCGACTACACAAAGCTTTGATACTGCCTATTATCCCACGTCTCTTTCTCTTGGGATTCACGCTAGCACAGCCCTTCCTGATACATACGGCAGTGTCCTACACAAGTATCGCCCATGGAGATAGGGAAATTGATAGAGGAAACTTCCTCGTCGCAGCTTTTACACTCACGTTTCTGTACTAGGCGGTATGTCTAGAGACTTTGGCCGCCTTGAGGATATTGCTGACTTGATCAGCTTTCGAGTGCTTTCTACTGGCACCTGGTCAATCGTCTTATGATGATGGTGCGCAGAAGTCTAATCAGCTTGATCTATTCCAGCACCTTTCAGTTTTCTCACCCATGTTCCACCGACACTGAATCTCTGACTCTAATGACAGTTGACGTTGAAAAGGCCATGCTTGGCTTTGAAGACCTCCATGAGCTCTGGGCTAGCGTTGCTCAGATCGCTATTGCAATTTATGTTCTCGCGTCTTACATGTCGTGGGCCTATATCGCTCCTATCCTCGTCCCGATTGGTCTGTATGTGGTTCAAGTCAAGCTGGAGTACGTGTCCAACTAACTCGGTAACAGTTTGCGTGGCTGCAACTCTGCCTATCACCCGAAAGGTCGGAACTGCGCAAGCAGCATGGAACGCCGCCGTGGAAAAGCGCGTGAGCCTGACTTCGGCGATCCTTGGTAATCTGAAAGAAGTGCGTATCCTAGGCATTGGCGATTATGCCAGCAGCCTCATGCAACATCTTCGAGTTGATGAACTCAAACCATCCACTCGTTTTCGTCGGTTGATGGCAGCGATCATTGTCCTGTGTAAGATATTCCCCATGCTAGTAAAATAGAAAAGCTAATAGCAGTGTTTGTAGCCCAAGGAACTATTGGTAAGTGTCGAGTCTTGGCCTTTGTCGCAAACTAACAATGACAGTACTGGGACCTCTTGCAACTTTTGCACTCTACGCCATCATTCTTCGAATCACCGACGATTCAAACTTCTCTGCTGCCCAAGCTTTTACTTCGTTGAGTTTGGTAAACTTTATTGCGTCGCCAATCTCGGTCTTGATCCAAGGTCTTCCCACTTTCGCAGCAGGCCTCTCTTCCTTATCACGTATTGAGGATTTTGTCGCTGTGAAGGCTGTTCCGGACAGCGGGACCTTGCAAGATAAAAGGTCAGCCACAAACGCCGAAGGCCTTACTGCGAGGGGTCTTGGGATAAGCTCTTCAAAAGAGGGTCAAGAACTGAGAAACCTGGAGCAATCGGCTGTGTCGTGCCATGTAAACGAGAGAACTGTCGGCAAATGCATCATTGTCAAGCAAGGCAGCTTTGGGTGGAAGTCTGAGCGCAACGCCATCACAGCGGCCGATTTCGAGATTCAAGAAAGAAGTCTGACAGCGGTGATGGGCCCTGTTGGTTGTGGGAAGAGTACTCTGCTTCATGGACTGCTCAACAACGTCCCATTTGCCAGGGGTCAAGTCTGGATGAAGCATCGAAACGTGTCGTTGTGCGAGCAGAACCCCTGGCTTGTCACCGGCTCGATTCGGCACAACATCATTTGCGGGGCAGCATTTGAGAAGCCATGGTATGACTAGGTTGTCGACGCATGTGCACTACTCGAAGATCTGGATCATCTCTCGAGCGGGGACCTGCACGAGGTTGGCAACGAGGGCAGTGGCCTTATTGGAGGTCAAAGACAGCGTATAGTATGCTCTACCAGTTGGATGGTCTTGTTAAACCGGCTCATCAAGTTATCTAGGCGCTGGCTCGCGCCGTCTACGCTCGAAACCCCATAGTCTTGCTTGATGACCCGCTGAGTGGCGTGGATCATGCAACTACCAAGCACATCGTCCAGAGGTTGTTCAGCGCTGACGGGCTACTCCGACGGGGAAGCACAACCGTGGTAGTCATCACCAGCTCCCGTGAGTGCAATGGTTCGTGGATTATATGAGTGGTTTGCTAATCTACCAGGTGACATCGTCATGTACGCGGACAATGCTTGCTCTTGTTATAGACGCAGAGGGCTCGGCATCTTTAAGCACAGAACCAAGCGTTGAAGCTTCAGACTGTGTCATGGCTGCTGAAACTTCATCAAGAGATGTCGCCGACTCGCATGACAAGCATAGGCGCCCCGGATCTCAGCCAAGTGTATTCACCAGGCTCAAACCTGGCACTGATCGAAGCAAAGGCAGACCTTCGGAGGAATACTGGGGACTGGACACTCTACAGCTTCTATTCTGCTGCAACTGGCCGACTCAATGCGACTGCGTTCATATGCTTCTGTCTGAGTTGCGCGTTCTGCTACCATGTCTCAACCATCTGGATCCAATGGTGGTCGGATGCAAGCGACAACGGAGGAACAAAACCAACTGGATACTATCTCGGCATATATGCCCTTCTCTGTGCCCTGGGGCTTTCTACGTTGTATCTAGCTTGTTGGACGTCGATGGTAAGAATGGTAACCGAGTCAGCCGCGAAGCTACATCTCTTGGTTCTGCGGGCAGTTATCCACGCTCATGTGTCCTACTTTGACGCAATTGACGATGGCATCACGTTAAACCGCTTCAACCAGGACATGCAACTTGCAGACTACGGCCTACCGCTCGTCGTTGTCAACACGTTTCTCTTCGCATCCATCTGCCTCGTCCAAGCTGCAATCATCTCGGCCTCGGCAAGATACATGGCAGCTGCGATACCTTTCTGCCTGGTGGTGATCTACTTTATCCAGAGGTTCTATCTGCGCACTTCTCGTCAGCTTCGTCTGCTCGACATTGAAGCCAAGGCGCCACTGTACACCAACTTCAAGGAGACCATTTTGGGAATGAACACGATACGAGCCTATGGCGGAGACTTTGGCTCGTTCCTGGAGCTGAAACACAGGCAAATCCTCGATGGTTCACAGCAGCCCATCTACCTTTTATACACCGTTCAGCGATGGCTTTCGCTCGTGCTTGATCTAGTGGTCGCAGGTCTAGCCACACTCCTCGTTGTGGTAGCGGTGCAGACGAGGTCGGGAACCTCGGGTTCAGATATGGGCGTGGCTCTGGTGAACCTGACGTCTTTCAACCAATACCTCACGATGCTTATCCGGTGTTGGGCTTCGATGGAGACTTCGCTCGGTGCCATCGCTCGAATAAAGGACTTTTCCCGAGAGACACCTGTCGCTGGTGGGTGTGGCCGCGATCTGCTGGAGCAGCAGCAAGTTGGCGAAGAAGTTGTCTTCAAGGATGTTACGGTGATCTACCCGCCAGCAGACCTGTCTCTCCCAAGCGTTCAAGGAGGTTCGGACCAGGAGAACAGCCCAAGCCCGAGTACTTTGGCACTGGACTCGGTGAATCTGACCATAAAGCCTGGGACCAAAGTAGCCATCACCGGGCGCTCGGGTAGTGGCAAGTCCACAATGGTATCGACACTCTTTCGTATTCTGCCATTGTCGTCTGGAACCATTTCTATCGGAGGTTTGGACATTTCGCAGATCGACCAACAAGCCATTCAAGGTCGCCTCAAAACGCAATCACACAGCGCAGCTTTTTTCTCCCCGGCATTTCTCTAAGAGAGAACCTTGATCCATACAGTTTGGACTGTAGAGAAGATGGTTTAAGCAACGAGCAGCCTATGATAGGGGTTGTGAAAGAGGTGCTAGGGAACATGCGACTCTGGTCACAGGTCGAAGAGCGCGGTGGACTGAGGGCCACGTTTGTACAGAGCTCATGGTCATCTGGCCAGTTGCAACTACTCAGTGTTGCTCGAGCTATCATAAGAAGCAGGCGGCTCCAGTCTCATCCGGGGTTGGGCTGGAAGATACTCGTACTCGATGAGATAACCAGCAGGTGAGCAAGCTGAGATCTATCCAGCGGCCCAATACTGACAACTTGCAAGCCTCGATGAACTATCGGCCAAGATGATACGTGAGAGTATTAACCGAGAGTTTGCAGACTACACTATAATAGCAGTCGTGCACAGGTTTGACGGTGTAGTCGAGGATATGGATGAGATGATCGTTTTGGACAACGGGAGGATCACTCGGCGAGGTTCACCACAGGAGGTTTTGCACTTCGTGGCAAGTTAGCACATTGAGTACGAGTCAGTTAAAACGTGTTGCCAACCTTTCGCCTGCCGTGGGCGACTAACACTTTGATCTGGCCATCCAGGGCATCAAGCTCCTCATCCCGCCTTGACTAGATCTGCTCCAGCTCGAAGTAGCCGCCACCTCAAGGCCGGAAGCCACGGAGGAAGTTGAATCAGCTGTCTCATGGGCACATATGGTCGTTGCATCCTCTTCGATGATCCCTTGCGTCAAGTCGGCGTCTCATTTTATCTTCTACATCAATTTAATGCGGCATAGCAATAACGGCGAGGCAGTCGGGAGGGAGCCTCACGGAATCTTGGCTGTGCCAGCCGAATTTCCAGCTTTCTCTAATGCCCATAGCTACATGAGTCAGTAGAATGACGTTTTGGTGCTCCCGCGCATTAGGTACATTAATGCTGTATAATAGACTATCTAGTCATGCTATTGCTACTTGGCTGATGTACTCTGTAAGAATAAGTGAGCTATGTAATACGATAATAAGAAGACGGCCATAAAACAGGGCCAACGCTGCTAAAGAAGGCATAGAGATACCGGTAGTTAATTACCCAAGGTCGTCGTCAGATTAGCTCACCCTATGAGGCTCCGAGAGGATGATGATTTACCGCACGTGCCCCCAGTAAGCAACCTCCACGATGTGGATCTGTGCGCAGCCTTGGTACATAAAGGGAAAAAAGAAAACAAACCAGCATGAACTACCTAGATCCTAGGTCAAGGCGTGCGCGTCGAAGCTGCGGAGTTTTGCTTGTTGGGCCTTGGCTTTTTTGGTGGGTTTGCGGAGGATCAGAGGGATTTAGTCTAAAAGACAGGGACGGGGATGGTTTCTTTTGCATGAATCTTGGTGAGGAGCTTTTAGAGGATCGCGCATTGCCGATCATTTTGTGGGAGACGAAGAAACTGGCTCAGTCTATGCAGTGGTGGATTTGTGAAAGCAGTCATGTCATGTCCACTTCCTTCTTGCGAGTCATATCAGAATGGAAGACAAACCAGAAGCTGCATCTTTGCTGAGAAAACGGCCACAAGGTCGTCCTGATAGAGAGGGCTATGGTGTAATAGCGCACTGACAGTGCACTTCAAGATGGATGTGGCGTAGGGCCATCAAATCATTTGAGTTTTGCGCCGAATGCCACCACGAACAAGCCCGGCCACTTACAGATGCCAAAGAGGCCGTTCTCCGAGTTAATTAATTTAATCAACTGGCGGCATCCCTGGAGTGGCTAGGGTATGCCCAGTTTGCCGGAATTGGCGCGCTGAAGAAATACGGGAAAAAGCGGGGAGGGTCTTCTGATGACGGGGTTTCATCATCGACAAGGGGGAAACATGTCAATAAACATGGATGCTAGCTAATGAGACGCAACACGCGGGAAACACAGGTTTATAAGACAGGTAACAAAGAGTGACGGAATGGTAATCAGTTTGCGTGTTATTGCGGATCGGTCGCTGCGAACAAAGACAACTCAAGTCCGTATCCAAACGCGATGCGGCCCGGAGCGGTTCGCCGGAGCCTCGCTAGAGAATGGCGCCGTTCCCCATCTTGGTCTTATCTTATTTCTGCGGTGGGAAAGGATGGCGTTTGAAATTGCAGCAACTTGACGCCGACGTGACGCTTCAGTCGTCATGTGTCCCAGGATCTGGTCCTGGCTTGAGCTTGAGTTTGCTGCGAGGCTTGAAATTGGGGCCATGAATTCCCATCAGCTTGTGCGATGGCCTGCGACGCGGTTGATGATGGTGTTGACAGCCACACATGGGGATCTTCTCTTTATTACATCTCTACTTTTCCTATCTATCTCTCTCTCTTCACTATCTCTAATCCACTTGAGTTTATGCGGCTACGGCGCTGCAATCATCCTGTAGAATAGTAATCAACCCCCCGCTCCCCGGTACCGTAATCTTCCTGGAGGCGACAATCACCATTTTCAAGAACCGGGGCCCCGATGCAAATGTTTCAGATGAATCCCTCACAAGCCCCACCGCCGCATGCTACAGTGGAGGATGAAAGGGGGGGGGGGACCAAAAGTCGGTCTTTTCCTCGGCTCATGTGCTGTCAACAAGGAGGACCCTTGTTGAATCCGCCCCCGTCCCTCGACTCTTGCTGGCGTTTAGTTCCTTGACCTGAGAGGGTCAAAGTGCCTGCAGGAGAGAGCAGCAACCAGCAAAAAGAAGGATGCAATCATAGTAGAAGAGACTTGTTGCTATTTACTTTGAGTAACAACCTCGTCAGCATTAATCAATGCATCTGGCAGTGTGCAACGTTCTGGCACTTCCTTCTCGAGCGTCACTATTTTCACGCAAAACCCCTTGAAGATCCCCAAAACTCTATCGTCGACAACAACAACCGCAAGCTCCAACGCTCGAAATGGAATTTCTTCAGGCGACGAAGCCCTGTCCAAGCTCCCGGATCGCAGAATTCTTAGACCAACCATCTGAGCT
>JADBHU010000211.1:0-28091 GCA_017140155.1 Fusarium devonianum | reverse complement strand
TCCTCCTCCTCCTCCTCCCCACCACATACTAACAGAACGCAGACCAACATTCCCCGCTTTCGTACTACTCAGTTCCGCGATGTCCGTCGTCTGCATTCGGAGTTCGTCAAGCTCGCGGAACATCTGATATCCGCGAACCCAGAGTCTCTCGTCCCTGCGATTCCCCCGGCCTTGACCTCTGCCGGCGCAGGTACCGACGAGGATGAAGCCCGCGTCAAGGCCCTGATGCAGCGATGGCTCAACTACGTTTGCAGCAATGAGGTGTTGATGCGGGATGAGGAGATGGTGCTCTTTGTGGAGAGCGACTTTGGCTATAGCCCCATGGTCAAGAGGAAGCAGCCGGCGACTGGCGTGCGCAGAAAGATTCTGAAGCAGTTTGCTCCTCCCCCGGACGATACTCCTGAGCTTGCGGATGCGCGACCGACCGTTAAGCTATTCTACCTGGGCAGCATGGATGCTGGCCATAAAGTCGATAAACTGGTCAAGGCGCGGAGAGGTAGGCTTCCCTTTCAGATCTCTATGCATTTGACATGCTAAACAATTCAAGGTCTTGGCCTCGCGGAAGCTGACTACGGAGCTAAACTTACGAGTATGAATGTCCAGGAACCTCATCCCGGTTTGGCCAATGCCTACCGAAAGCTCGGCAAAGTTGTCCAGACTGTTGGTGACTATCATGCCGCTCAGGCAACGGCAGAGGCTACGACTGTCGGCGATCCGTTTCAATACCATTCCCAAGATGCTTTCATCGTCAAGGAGTCTCTTACCAACCGCCAAATCCTCATCCGGGAATTTCTCCAAGCACAGGAGGTCACTCGCAGCAAGCTCAATGCTGCTGACCGACTAAAGGCCAGCTCAAGTGTTCGCCGCGAAAAGGTCGACGAGGCTATCACCGCTCTCGATGACGCCCGCCAGCACGAGACATACCTGTACAACAAGACCAACCGCGTCACTCAGAACCTCGTCCAGGAACGCCGCAAGTGGTTCTCCAGGACCTCTGCTGATCTTCGCATGAGTATCAGGGAGTATGTCCTCCGTGAGATTGAGGCCGAGAGACGGACCCTGGCCGTGCTCGAGACGGTTCGTCCCGACGTCCGTTCCATCGACGCCTCAGGCGGCCTGAGTCGTCTTGGTCGGGAAGCGCACCCAACCGTGCGCCGCTCAAGCCTTGCTGCCAGCCAAGGCCCCAAGGGTGACGCCTGGAGCGGTGTCCCACGCCGGTCGGATGCCGCCAACCGCAGTATATCGGGAAGCCTCATCAGCAAGGTCTCGGAAGAAGGCGATAGTGACGAGGTCGCAGAAACGAGCCAGGGTCGACCAGCGAGTGGTCGTACAGGTCTCAAGGACGTCAACGAGGAGGACGATGAGGATCGTGTGGATGCCAGGAATGCTGCGAGTCGGTTGGCCGCCAGCACGTTCTGAGATGTTCAGATAAGCAGCGGTGGGAAGTTGTAGTTATGTGGACGACCGACAAGGGAGGGGGGTTGCATTGAATTCCCATTCACTCGATAGCATTGCTCTAAGCCCGGTGTCAAATCAGTTCTTGTGTTTTCGTGTCCTCTGTTCACTTCCCTCCATTCTCCATGTCCGCATGAAGCTCTTGGCAGTATTGATTGCGAAAATGGGCAGAACCCAAGGGCCCTTTTCAAGGATCATGCATCTACCGACCGGCCTGCTTTGAACCCCGACCCTAGCGGCGCTCCTGACTGTATCATTCGTCACTTATCATCCATCTTGTCCGAGTTCTTAGTTGACAAGCGGTGTAGATACTGGACGCTAAGCTTGACTCCAGCTCCTGACCGCAATTGGAGATGCAGCACGGTGAAAGGATATGATGTCAGCTTGATTCTGCATTGTTAAGATCGTTATTACTGTCGGTTCAAACATGTGTCAATTTTCACATGTTGCAGCACACCCAAGCAAGTTTTTCATATGTGGGCTGTCTGGGAAGAGATAAGGATGTCTGGACTTATTTGACTGTCGACCTGTGTGGCCAGTCTGAGCATGATCTGCTTTCGTCGCACCGATGGCAAGTAATGATAAACACGATTTCAAGGGGCAAGATAACCTATAACTCGGAAGAAAGAGCTGTAGTCTCCGCAGCGAGTATGACGGAATCCCAGCATGTCTGCTGTGCTACTGTGATGCTATTGAAGTAGGGTTGCGCAAGCTTGACAAGGGCGTAAGAGCAAGGCGTTGGATGCATGTGAAATTGTCCCAACGGTTTAAGCTCCAGAAGACACCCTGGGCCTATCCTTCTCAGGGCTTCTCCGGAATTGATGAATCAAAGCCGCGGATTGTAATTGAGGAACATTGTCATCCAGCGCAGCTGTTCAGGTCGACGGGGAAAGTCATTGCGTGAAAGTAAAGAGCCCCTCTTACACCTCGTTACAGACACATGTTCCAATGGTTGGCCAGATTCTGACGTTGCTTGTCTTCCTCGACCTAAAACAGAACGGTGTTTTCGCCAAAGCAGCATGAAAAATGCAAGGGGGTTGGTCCACAATTCATGCGTTTGCATCTGGTCGAGGCCAAGGTACTTTAGAGTGCCAAAAGGAGCAACAGCTTTGGATCCCATGTTTCATTTCATACCCGGACCTCTAATGACATGCGGCTAGGACTTCATCATCCGTGGAGGACCGTAGGATTAATCGTCAGTATTCTGATCCACCTGACAGTCAAAACTGATGAGCTTCCGGACAGCCACCCACGGTGTTGACTAGAGTAGCCAACCTGAGATAGTGTTGCGAGAGCCTGACGTGGCGGTGTGGTGAAACCAGGCCCTTCGTTTACCGCCCATTGTGCTTCTTGATAAGAGTGATCTTAATAAGAGTGATTCATAAGTAGCCAGTTGCGTAAAACATTGCTGATCTCTTGTCCGCCCTAATCTTGGACAAAGCAGTGTGGCCTGGATGCCATGCTGGGAGATGCGACCATCATGTAATCTGGCACGAAAGCGAAGGAATTGCTCCGCAGCGGAAGCAACGAAAGAAGTTCAAAACTGGTCAGTGCAGATCGAGATCATAAGTGTAGCGTTGCGGACGATTCATTGGGTTACGTGTTTACTGATATACTCGCATAGAGCCTGAATCGAAAATAGCCTGGGGCTAGCATGGTTGGAAGCCGTATTTAGCCATTATCTGACGGAGCTGCGCTTACCCAGAGCAAGGAGCTGTCGGCCACAATGGAAGCTGTGGAACCAGAGTGCATAGATCTCGTCATTTCTGCGTCTTAGTTGTTATCCAGCCCTGGACATTGGCTTGGGAGCTGAAAAAGTGGTTGCGACGCAGTGACAGTGACATACACCAGGCCACTTCATCTGAACGCCCGGGGCAGAATAGCATGTGGCGCGGAGCAACTGGTGCCGGCACTGGCCGTAATGCCTCCGTCAAGCGGAATATCCTGGTAAGGGTTGAGAGCTAGACACAAAACTTGGGCGTTTGCATTCTAGAAGATCCTGCCCTTCCAAGTCCCGACTGGGCCGGAGTCCTGCGACGCCTGGCCGCCTTCTGCAGGGTTGATTGACATGGTTGACATCTGAACGACTAGAGCGAACTCTCTTCTTCAGTGTGCCCATAAACACTGTTACCCACCATACACAGAACTCCAAGCAGGATACACAGAGCAGTCGAGTTTACAATTTCTCTTTCTGCCGCGTGGTGGCCAAGCGCAACAGATCGCCATGGCCGAAAACCTACCACGTAGTAGAGCCCGGGAACCCGAGAGCCACTGATGTACCGTAACGATACCCGCCTTTCCAGAACAACATTTGGTACCCATGGGAGTATCCGCCAGAGCCTGGGGTCCTGGAGTTCGGGCTTTCTACCCTGCAATCCCTGTCAAATGTATGTAGGCGCGGTTTGCGTTAGGGCCGAGTTAAAGGCTCTTCCAGCCCTTGATGCAAGTTGCAGCCAATGAATTCACGGGTGGGCTCGTGGAGATGATGACCCGAAAGACGAGGTGCTCGACATAAGGTACTGATATATCGATATCGGAGACAGATTTTCAGGCTGGCTGGCTCTGTTGGAGATAAGATCACCGATGCTACTACAAGTGCCTTGTCATCTCTCACAACGGGGTATTGGACCTATCAGAGGCAGTCGATGTAGAACCTTGGAGCTACTATACGGTACCTGAGGTACAATCACGTGCCAAAAGTCTAGAATGGCCTCACGGTAACCCCGCTTTTCGCGAAAGTAGCTAAATAATCACTCATTCTTCAACCTCTAGATATTAGGCAAAAATGGCACCTAAAGATCGCTCTTTTGGCACTAAAATAAGCAGAAATCGCTAATTCAACCATAAATTTACTCCCGAGCAAAGAGCAGCGATAATAGCTAAGATACGGGCCGGCAAATCTTAGAGTGAAGTTGCCCGCTATTTCGGCACCTCGCAAGGCACGGTCTCGAAGACTAAGAGACGATAAGAAAGCCACTAAGACCTATGATCAAGGCCCCGAAAAGGGCGTCCAAAGAAGCTCTTAGCTTTATAGATTTTAAGGATTAATTCGTATATTAACCGGCACCATAATCTTATATAATAAGACATATTAATTAAGCTTAATATAGATATCTCTATTCGCACCTTAAAGCGCTATCTTTATAGCTATTAGCGCCGCAAATAGTAGTTAAGAAGATAGATCTAGCTATTAGAGGAAGACGTAAAAGAGAGGCTTAAATACTATAAATTTTAAATATATTATCTTAATAATTATATTAAGGTATGAGGTATTAAAGATAGAGCCTTTTTCCCTTCCTAATATCCCTTATAGATCTACTTTACTAACGAAGTTATAGTTTAAAATTCACTTAATAACCCTGATAGCTAGGTCTTCTAACGCCCTAATAAGAAGTATTAGAAGGATTTAGTAAATATATAGTCTTATAGGAAGCCTCGTTAGTCTATAATAATATAGGGAGGTATCGCTAGAGCTAAGAGGATATATATTATCGCTATAACGAGAGATTAGCTAGCTAAGAAGAAGGGATATTCTTCTTAGAGCTATTAGAAGGCTCTAATAGAAGGTCTTCTTCCTTTTCTCGATAAATTCGAGCTTTTTTAGTAAGATAACGCCCCTATTTATATAGCTAAGGTATTAATAGACTAGCTACTTTTATATAGGATTCGGCCTATCTACTAGCCGGCATACTCGCTAGATTTAAACCCTATTAAATATATCTAGAAGGTATTAAAGGCTAAGTTACGAAGACTATACCCTCGATATATCTAATTATAAAGTAATAAGGCTAATAGGAAGCTATTAATTAAATAGATCTAAGAAGCGTGGGAGGCCTTGCCTAACCGCTTGATTTTAAAGCTAATGACTTCGGCCTGTAATAGGCTGCGCGCCTATATCCGGGCGCGCGGATGGTATACTAAATATTAATCTACGGAATCAGGGCTTCATAATGGTATAGCTTTTATATCAATGCGACTTCTATTTATTGCGTAAATATAGTGTGAAGATAAGGGTTAAAAATGGGGTGTGTAAGTGGTAGGTGGGGCCATTCTAGACTTTTGGCCTTTAATTTTACCAACTCTGGGGGCACAGCAAGTACCTAAGGTCGGAGATGGAGGGGCACGGATAAATCCTGATTGGCGATGGTGCGACGTAGTGGACGGCGTTAAAATAATCCGCCAACGCGCCCGCTACAATTCCTGCAGTGAGCACCTCTATGGCTGCAGTGGGCAGGGAACAGCTTGAGGCTTGAGGGAGGTGCAGCCGAGATGATCTTGTCCCAGGGTCTTTTTTGTGCCAAACAATGTCGTCAAGTCAAGCACGCGTCCGCCTCCCTGCACCTCCTTTCGCCTCCCTAGTAGATGAAGTTGAAATGATCATTTCTCGAGACTGTCCTTGGAGCAACGGCATCAAAATTTGAATGCCGCTCGCTGCTAGACCCCTGCGGCTTATGCCGTGCCGGCTTGCGGCTCACGAGTTGTGTTGGTTGTTTATTGACGACTTCTTGGGAGAGACTCATCACCCTTCGGATCCCTGCAACGCGGATTAAAAGAAGACGGCACATTACGTATCCAATACAGAATTGGCCAACGTATCTGATCCGTCTCAAAGGGTATCGTGGAACGCTGACTCCTTCGGGATCTGGTCTAATACCTCGCTGCCGTGTAAGCTATTGTCGGGGCCTCGGTCCCGCGGCAATCAGCTTCCAAGACCCTGCAATGCCCTTGTTTCAGCCATTGCAGTAGCAAATCGCTTTGCCCGCGGCCGGATGGGCTCCCGGAGTTACCAAACCGAGCACTGAGCGAGCATTGGCATGCCATCATCAGTCGGCAAGTTCGTTCCCACGCACGACTCCATGCGCCGCATCGTACTCTCACCGCGATCTCGGGTGGATTAGGAGGCACACCTTTCGCCTGCCTTTGCATGGCCCCGGTTCGTCTGGCCGCCCTCCGTCACGCAAACATGCTGCAGCATCGTCTACTGTGAGGCTTGTCGTCACAACTGATGATCTTGTTTCCCCCTTGAGGCGGGCACCAGTGACCATTGGCATCGCCAAGATCTTGACATTTGCCCGCCATCCGAGCCCTAGCAGAGTATCATCACTTCCGGCAACACCCCTCCTCCATCAGAAGTGAAAGATGTCAAGTTGTCCGGGGATTGACGCCATACTCTACAACAGCACCGGTGTTCCGTCCGCCAGGAGACCCTTGACGCCGCCAAGCAGCCCTTGATAGTGCGCCCCGCGAGCATGCATCAGGTCCTCGCTGACGCCCCATCTTTGCAGGCAAGACGCCCGCCCTCGAACCCATACCCATTCGCAACACTCATCCGTACGTAGCATAGTCCACTCTCATAGTCCCGGCTCGGCCTAGGTACGCGGCGCACACCATCTTGCGCGCCAGGGACCGCCCTCCTGCACCGTTGCCATGTAACTCGACCCTGCAGCTAGTACTGTAGTTGGCGAGATGGCAAACGGTTAGCGGAAACCTACTTGCCTTACCGCAGATAGCTTGTTGTCCCCTGACTGGGCCACCTCTCTCGTCCAGCTCGACACCTCCCGACGCGGGACCACCTTGGCGTTGGGTAATTAGCACTGATCAACACACACCCTCGTTATTGCCTTGATTTTGCATTAGACTCCTCTGCCCAAGTTGTCCAGACTCTGCTGGCGAGCATTGTAAGCTACTTAAGGGATGGGGGACCCTTGATGTGTACGCATATCTCCCCGTGTCCGACGAACGATCAATCCTCTGGCCTTCTTCGCCCGTTCATCATAGCCCAAACATCCCACACTAAAGAAGTCCCAAATCCCACAATTGTTTCTCTGGTGTTCCTTTCAACCCCAGCCCACTTTGGCACCTCGAAGCGCCTCTAGAAGCCATCCTAGGCCACAACCCCCACGCCCCAGCTTACTCCCACGTTTTGCTTTCTGCACTAGCCAATCCCCTTCACTCTGTATGCCCCAAAAGGCAACCGGCCAAGCCATCGAGCAACCTCAAGTCTCCATTCTCTTCGACGTCCCGCCCCCATCCCACGCTTCAAGCGTTACTATCGTTAGCCATGGCCCCAGCTGCGACAGGAGAAACCGCGCCAACGCATCTACCCGTCTGTCGCCCCAAGCCCTCGACGATCAGTGCCTCGGTCTTGCACGGACCCCGCGATTTACGATTGGTAGGCCTCTCCAGACCGACGACATGACCTCAGCCCTACCCGAGCATTTGACTGACCCTACGTTGTGCTAGGAAACGAGGACTATTGAAGCCCCAGGGGTTGGAGAGCTGCAGGTTGCTATCAAAGCCACTGGCATATGTGGATCGGATGTTTCATACTACAAAAAGTTTGCCAATGGCGACCTCTGTGCATGTCATCCACTGTCTCTGGGCCACGAGTCTTCGGGCGAAGTCGTCGGTATTGGGCCTCAGGTCAGTGGCTTCAAGCTAGGTGATCGAGTTGCTCTCGAGGTTGGCGTTGCCTGTGGGCAATGCGGCATCTGTCGGAAAGGTCGATACAACCTGTGCAAGAAGATGCGATTTAGGAGCAGCGCCAAAAGCTATCCTCACTACCAAGGTACTCTCCAAGAGAGGATTAACCACCCTGCTATCTGGTGTCATAAGTAAGTTCCACCAGCATATCTTCTAGGCGCTTTTGCTAACAGCCATAGGCTCCCGGAGAACGTCTCGTATGAGGCAGCAGCGCTTCTTGAACCTCTGTCCGTGGCTATCCACGCGGTCAACCGTGCTAAACCGGAGCCGGGCTCTACTGCTCTGGTCATTGGAGCCGGCACCGTGGGCCTGTTGACGGCTGCCATGGCCCGCCAATCGGGCTGCACCTCCGTGACCATTACTGATATCGACGAGGGGCGCGTCACCCATGCCGTCAGTCGAGGGTTTGCGACACATGGATTCGTAACCCCGCGGTCACGCCTGAACTCATCCAACGTTTCTTCTGGGGTGTCCACTCCTGAGTCTGGAGCTATGACTCCTGCTAGTACCTTTTCTGCTGCAAGTCGCTTCGATGGAGCCAGATCTCTGGCTGCGGATATTCTCGCCTCTTCTAGCCCTGCGGATACATTCATGCTGGAGGAAGATGAGGATGGCGTCGATGTCACTTTCGAATGTACTGGAAAAGAGGTCTGTATGCACACCAGTTTGTATGCGACCAAGGCTGGCGGCAAAGTGATCATGGTCGGCATGGGCACTCCCATCCAGACACTGCCATTGTCGGTAGCCCACCTCCGTGAGATTGATATCTTGGGCGTTTTCCGCTATTCCAACACGTACCCCACGGGAATCCGACTCCTGTGCTCCCAAGCCCGAAATGGCCCTGGCTCCGGCCTACCCTCGCTGGACGACATGGTCACACACCGCTTCAAGGGCCTCGACAAGGCGGCAGGCGCCTTTGAGCTGGCGACCCAGACCAGCGACAGCGAAGGCAATTTGGTTCTCAAGGTTGTCATTGAGGCCTGAAGTTTTTGTTGTTGAATTTGCGAATGCATTATAATTGATAGACTGAGATATCCCAATGGCCATGTGTTTTGGTGGCCACATTCTTTCTGAGCCGTATGAGGTATGACTGGGTTGGAAATTGAGAAGTTTGAATTTCGAAAGCTGCATTCACAAGCGACTACCCGGAGGGCTTTATTTGGTGACTAGCAGTTCAAAGTCTTGCAATGGCTATTCCGGCACGGAAAAAAAATCAAGACATGAATCAGGTTCAACGAGGTAGTCGTGAGTTTAGCTCTCAAGTTGGAAAACCAATGCTACAAATTACATCCTGAAGAGTTTAAGAGCATGTGCTCATCTGGAGTTGCTGATCAGATAGTCTTTCTGAAATGCACTTATGCTCTGAACACCAAACGCCAGGCTGAAATGCTCAAAATAAGCCCCACTCGCGTGACAATCACTGTGCACTGGGCTTCTTGACCGCGAGCTTCCGCTAAATCAGGATGTCGCCAGCGCCACGGATATTGAAGGTGGCCGGGTCAACCGTAAAGTCCTGGCCACCGTTGCGACGACTCGAGGCCTTGGTGGACTCGACAATGTTGAACTTTTTGCCCACATCGCGAGCCTTGTTGACACTCTGGATGATACCGTTGAGAAGACCGACAAGATTGACGTTATTGGCCTCATGGAGCATCTCGCGCTCAAAGGAGGTCTCGTCAGAGGGGATGATAAGATCCAGGCGGCTGACGAGGGCCTGAATCTGGCGGAGGACAGTGGGAGAAGGGGTCGTGTAGTCGGCGTCCATGCTTCTCGAATCGGCAGCGTCGCCGTTGACGTACGACGGCGGTAGACGCTCGATGTAGGTGGTGAGGAGGTGGATGCGAGATTGGAGCATCTTGATGGCGTTGGTTTTTGCGGTCAGTGCAGCGATCAATTCATCCTCCTCAGGCGTGAGAGCGGCGTCGTCCTCTTGGATCTGGTCTTTGCGCTCTTCCTCTAGGCTCTCGACTAGCCGACGCTTGCCTTTACCGTTAGACTCGACGGACAGCGAGTTTTTGTCCTCCTTGGAGATGGCAGCAGCAGCGTTGCCACCTGAGGCAGCGACATAGTTCATACTGATCATCTCTGTCTCGTCCGTCTCGACGGAATAGGGCAGTTCTCTAAACCTGAGCTTGAGGGTTGGCTCTCCGTCGTCCATCTTCTTGTCCTCGCCATCGTTGTCGGCCTTGGAGTCGTCGACTTCGTAGTTGCTCTCGTAGATGGTCAAAGGCAGCCTACCGCCGACAGAGTGGTCGAGGACTTGTTCGGGGTGGAAGCCAAGCAAGACGGCCGACTCGTTCCAGCCTTCGAGAATCTGGTTGTGGATGGGGAGGATCGTCGGGGCGGGGCCGGAGGAGGGAAGAAGGGTGTACCAGCCGACAAAGTCGAGCTGTCTATCTTTGTGGACGGTAATCACTAGTAAACGTTAGAGAAACTGAAGGCGCACACATCAGGTGAAGGGACTGACTTTGCTCCAGTCGTGCACTGAAATTCTCAGCATCGAGGAGGTACCCGCCTGGGACCTGAGGAGCTTCGCGGGTGTGGGCTTCAAAGGCATGCTCGATGGTGATCTCACGACCGTTCTGCTGACCTAACAATGCGCCGATGATGGGGCCTTGCTGCTCTCGAAGCGTATGCCGTGTGATGTAGTCGGAGATGGTTAAGAGCACAAGAGGGTGGAGGACAGCTTGGAGCTCGGAGCTCTTTTGGCTGGAGAGGAGGGGGTTGGAGGTTGAGGTCGCCATGATGGGCTCGAGATTGAGAGGCTGATGTTGGCGCGCAGATCCAGCGCGCTGGTAGATGCTCAAGATTGAGTATTGGCCCTGATCCAGCCGACTAATGGTTGACTGTGAGGCTTAACTTATCGCCAGACGGACGCCGTTTGCAGTCAGCGAAAGTGTCGTAGATGGTAGGTACTTGGGTAAGGTATGTAGTATTAAAAGGTTAAGGATGCCCCGCGTTGGTTGGCTCAGCTTCACATGGCCATCGTTGGACTACACGGCGGTAGGTGGAGCTTCAGGGTGGGGTAGACGCTGTTGGTCTAGGCTACCAGACATTCCAGCACAGGGGGCGCTTGCATGACTAAGCTCTCGAATCTCCCGAGAACGACCAATCTCAATTTCAGCTGCACATGATCCTATTGTTGAGGGGATGGACAAGACGAACTGACGCCTGTTCCTCTTCTTCCAGTCCCAGAGCTTACCGTGCAAAAAGGACGCTGTCGATTCACTCTGCTCTGTCTTGCGGAGGAGCGTTGTCCGTCGCTCGCTGCCACCACCAACACCACTCACTTCACCGATACCCCTGGAGGGACGATGCCCCTGCTTCACTGACATCAGGATTCGCTCACCCAGGCGCTGTTGAATCCTCAAATCAAACCACCGCATCTCTCTGTGTGGGATCCATCATGGCCGCAGATCGACAGGCATTCAGCAGTAACAAAGAGCACGAGACTTTCACTTCCCGAGACACGTCCCGGCGGTTCACAATCCCCGATATTAGATGCCCTGTCGTGGGTTTGAGTGTACATAACCTTTCCACTGCCGCAGCGACGAAGCTTTTGGTAGCATCTCCACACCTCGAGGTAAGCAACAAGCCCGATTAATCCTTTGATTTTTTCCTTTTTTCCCTGACTGTATTTCCTTCTCTTCCTTTCTTCTTCATTTATCTCCTCTGCTCAAACTTGATGAAGCTTTGTGCTTACTTGCACATCTCTTTCCCATGTCTTTTCTGCATTGTTCTCTACCCCTCCTTGGATGACTTCTCACTGGCTGGGAGCGTCTGGGGTTTTCTGGCAAATCTTGAACTCGTTTGACCTTGAACAGACTTCTCTCATCTATCTCTGCAAGCCATCGCTCGCAAGATCTGGCAAGGCTGAGAAGAGGTCACGAGACAGTTACATCTCGTAGTTGAGTTGCGCTGTTGGGCCGCCCATTCTCGCCTCCAAGCAATCTCACCTGCGCCTGGAAATAACCAAACGCCACAATCTTTTGAATCCAACAGACTCATTCACGTCTCAAAACAACCGTCATTCGTACCTAAACCACATTTCACCACGCATCCTTCACAAAACACGCCGTGATGGATTCACATAGCGGAAAGCGTCGCCACGATGGCAGCGTGGATAGTGCATCACCAATACCATGCAAAAAATACAAACAGGCAACCTCAATTGGCTCTGATATATCGTCAACCACAACTACGTCCGGCGGTACTTCCGAACTGGACTACTCCCGGACTCATCCTTCCATTCGCCTAAACACTCTTATGCCGGCATTTAAGAGCGTGCAGTATGATCGTTCTGCAGTTCGATCAATATCACCCCAACCACAATCACCTAGATCGCATTGACGATGTCCCCTTTTCTCGATTTTCACACTGGATACGATACGATACGGCATTGTTTTCCTCAAAAAGACTGGATACCACTTACATACAACCCCTCATCAACGAAGGAGGCAGACTTGTTTATTTGCAGCATTCTACTCCGTAGACGCGGAATGGTTCTCATTTGTTTTGCTTTGCGATTTTTGCAGCTCACTAGATACGCCGACTATGATCAAGTCGAGCACTTGGGCTACTTCAAGCTCTTCACTAGGCGTTTTGCCATTGTCTTATTGTTGGCGTTGACGATTATAGAGTGGAGGGGTCATGGAGAAACACATTACTTATTACTAGACGGTTATCAAGGTGGGCAGGGGGATGAGATTTGTGATCACGACGCATTAATGGTATATTTACAAGTAGGATACAGCACACGCACCACCTTTCCATTAATTCATATCACAGGCGATACGCTGTCAAGCTCGCTCTTGATCTCAACTTGAATCACTCTCGTCCGTCTCCCACCACATGACGTCCTCTTCCCTTTTCGGGGTCCCGATTTCAAAGTTTCGCTCTCGCGTCGTCCTTGCATTCTCCATGACGAGCTGCTCCACACGCGCCATGGAGCCGCCGTCTCCCATCCGCTTGGCCGCCATATACAGTGCCATTAGCTCTGCGTGCCGCGTCTCGTAGTCGAGCTTTACACGGCGCCTCCGCGCTTCTGGGTCGCATGCCGCGCACGTGTCGTTGAGGTATTGAAACTTGACGTCGGGAGTGCAGGTGCGTGAGCTGCAGGCCGTGGTTTGATTGGTGAAGATGTGACCGCAAGCCATCGTCGTTTTGATGTTTGTGCACATCATGGGCTTATTTGAATCTCCTCTTTATTCTGGGGGGGAGTGCTATTGTGATGATCAAGGAAGTTTGAAATCCATATATGAAGGGATGGTCAAGAGTTCACGTCCTGAGCTGCATTGGCAGTGATGAAAATGATTGCGCATACCAAAGACGCACACTAAGGATTCCGCCTGGTGCAGAATTGCTCGACAGGTTGAACTTTGCAAATATGAGAAAACTGTTGCTTCTCTCGCCCTTTTTCTTGCTCGGTGTCGAGGGGACCCCCTGTTTTCGTTGGGGATGATGTCGCATGATAGTCACAGCACGAGAGCCTTCACCGCTACACTACGCCTCATACTCACGACTTCAAAGTCACTTTAATTAAAGTAAATGGGCTGGGATTGAGACGACGGCGATGAATGCGGTAAGCACACTGGTAATTATATGCTTCGTAGTCGGACCCTTTCAACTTGGTATTGCCAGCATGGCGAGACTTGGCCATCACCTTGTATCGCATTGGTAATGTTGCACATTTTGAGTTGAGTTTTCCATTATCTTCTATATCGTGGTCGGAGGAGATTGTCTCCAGCGCTGATGCTTATTTCCAAGTCTCCAAGACTCGATGACTCGATGACTCCAAAACTACAAACCCAACACTATTACTCTGTGACCGCGACCTCTCCGACTTTCGCCCTTGTTATGTTTGGGGCTTGCCAGCCGCGGTTGCTTGCTTGCTTGGCTTGATGCTCCTCCATTCTACACATAGTGCGCAAAGTAGTTGCGCCACGGACAAGGCCACAGCGGCAAAGAAGATGCGGGTGATGGCGTAGTTGTACGCACTCAAGACTTGCCCCATGTACTTGGCCGGCACCACTTGATGAAGATCCGTAGCGCCAGTGTTGACCACAGTATTGGTGTCGAGACCCGGAATGCTGGAAAGGTGATCTACAAGAGCCCCGCTGAGGATCGTCTGGCCGACAGAAACAAAGATGGCACCGCCCAGCTGCTGGGCGAAAAAATTAATGGAGATACCAGTGGGAATATCCTCTTTGGGCAGTGTAGCCTGAACCGCAAGGCCGGCGGTCTGCATGCCGAGGCCCAGACCAAAACCGACTAGAAACTGATACGCGATCCAATTTGGAGAGCCAGTGCTTGGCTTCAACGTTGTCAGCAGCCCTTCGCCAATAGCCATGATGCAGGGGCAGATGATCATGGAGGGCACGTAATAGCCGATACGCTGAGTGAAGGCAGCGGATATGATGCTCGCAACAACGAGACTGAGAACAAGAGGGATAGTGTAGATGCCGGAGTTGACAGGGTCAATGCCCTTGGTAGCTTGAACTGGGATATGTGTCAGTGCAAGCTCATAAGCACTGGGAAGGTCACTGATACTTACACCACAGAGGCATATAGTAGACGGAGAGCATCATGGTGCCACCGATGAAGAACATGACCCAGGCGCAGGCAAGCATTGACCGCTGCTTGATGACCTTGACTGGGATAGTTGCTGTTTCAGGCATCATAACCTGTACTGCTGCGAATGCAATAGCTGTCAGGCCAAAAAGAACAAGAAGCAGAATCAACCGCCAGTTACTCCATGCGTAGGTTGAGCCTCCCCACTGCAGCGCGAGAATGAGGCAGATCATGGAGGGAACGAAGAAGAAGGTTCCGAGCGGGTCGAGTCGAGTAATGTGCTTAGAGATGGGGACGGGCTCCTGCTGTTTCTTGTCGACGTCAAGGAACAATGCGATGAAGACGGATGCAACAGCACCGATGGGAAGATTCATGTAGAAGCACCATCTCCAAGTCGCGCGCCCAGCGAAGGCTCCGCCGATGAGAGGGCCAGCAACGGATGAGATGCCGAACACCATTCCGAACATGGCTAAGAGGTGTGAGTATTGTGCTTAGACTAGATTGACAAAAGATAGATGGAAGAATGACAAGGACTTACACTGGAACATGGGTCGCTTGTGGAGTGGCACCATAGGAATGACGGCCATCATGGAGCCTGTCGCGATGCCCGCTGAGCCAACGCCAGCAATAGCTCGTCCGATGATAAAAGCCACGGAGCTGGGCGCTGCTCCACAAACAGCAGATCCAATCTCAAACAGGAGAATGCAAGCGAGAAAAGTCCTTCGCAGGTCGTAGAAGCGGTAGATCCGGCCAAAGATGAGCTGAAAGGCGGCAGTGGTGAGCATGTAGGCGGAACCATACCAGCCAATGTCACCTAGGCTGTGAAACTCGTTGGTGATCTGCGGGATTGCGGTCGAGATAATGGTGCGGTCGAGAGCAACGAGAAACATGGCGGCCAAGACGGACACGATTATGAGCCAGAACTTGAGTGTCTTTGGTTTGTAGTTCTGCAAGGCTTCCTGCTGATACGCCGGACCTTGGGGACTCGGCGTTTCAACGTTTGGTTCGTCCGAGGTACGTGGCGAGGGCTTCTCGTCACTGTTAGTAGGAGACCGGGTGCTGGACTCAATGGCTGCATCTCTGTCACAGGACGAGAGTGAGTTGACTGATTTGCGATATTGGTGGCCGAGCTCAGAGGTCTTGTCGAGAGGAGGCATGATGGAAGTCGCCCTGAAAGGGGCCGTGGAGACAAGAGCAAATTCAAGACCAAACGAATAAGAGAGAGATATATATTGAAGCACTACGCAAAGAGACAGAACCCAAGCCCGTCCTTGCAAGTAATGACTGTTATGGGGGGCGAGATAGAGTGTCGAGGGAGATGCCACCTGACATCCGGTCCCTTCACTAGTTCTTATATAAACCTGGCCATGTTAAGTTTGGATGGAGTAAGGGCAAACATGCCAAGACCTCCGACAATAGAAGGCTAAAATCCGAACTAGCGCTAGATGCCAGAGGAAATTCGCATGTATGAATGCGTGTGAAAGCGCGTCGTCGGCCGAGGAGTGAGAGGAGACGACAAAGGGGACGGGTTAGCTAAGGTAGTTGGTAGCTACAGGTCGGGCCCGGGGGCAGCTGCGCTAAGCCTGATTCGGATCGTTGATCGCGAAACAAGCCAAGAGGTGCCCCCTCTTCGGGACCGACGGGTACTACTATAAACCCGTCCCCTCTTAAGACGTTAGTCTCGGGCGGTACATATCCTCCCTCACCTTAATTGCTGCTCCTCTCGGCGAGCGTCCGCTACCCGAAGACCATATGAACTGGCCTTGAGCCCCCGAACCCATCAGAGGTACAGACGACAGTACCCGGCCCTTTCGTGTTCACTCTGTACATACCTTACAGTACCTAGACTGCATGCATTTGACTCTCTAGAGCGGACCGCCATTTGCTTGGTATCTGCGTCCTCCATCTCCCTCGGCCACCAACCAACCAACGACAAGGCACGGCCGACAAGGGAAGCTCTGGTAGCTCACTCGGGCCCGAGACCAGAGACCGCCATCGCAGCAGCTTCCTTCTTACGGAGTGGACACCGCAGTCGTTAGGTTCGCTGGTTCGCGTGCGTCTTCCCTTGTCTCGTCTTCTCTTTTCGGCCAACTGTCACCGGACACGAGCCGTTGGGCCCGGACCCGAACAACTCTCAGCCCTACCGCGCCAGATCTGGATTTGACTTGCAGCTCAGCTGAGGACTTATCAGCTCAGTCCCGTCCCAGGACTTCGGTTCACGTCTCCTTTGGGGGTTTCCTGGGGCCCAGTCGAGCCCCATCTACTGCGTTACCACGCGCAGATTCCCGTCACACACGCCAGCAGCCAAGGCGTCTCTTCCGCCGCCACCAGAACGGCGACACAAGCACGCCCAGCCGTGACTTGTTCCAGCACCGCACCCCTTTCCAGGGCCGATCGTACGGGCTTCCCACTCCCTGGGCGCAAAGCTCCGATCTTGTTCCTCTCGCTCGGTCATCTAGTATCCCGGTCGACATGTCCGTGCCCGGCTCCAGCCCCGGATCGGCCCCGCAGCAGCCCCATCTGCCCCAGTCACACGGGCTTCAACCTTCCGACTCTTCGGCCATCAAGTTGACACGGGGCACCAGTTGCGTCCTGTGCCAGCAGCGCAAAGTTCGCTGTGATAAGAATAAGCCCTGTGCAAATTGTGTCAAGGCCAAAGTCGAATGCCGAGTCATCCCTCCACAACCTCCTCGCCGCCGGAAGAAGCGTCTTCAGGAGAAAGATTTGATCGATCGTCTCAAGAAGTATGAGAGCCTGCTAGCTGAGCATGGAGTCAAGGTTGACCCCATCGGACACGACCTACGGCCTGACGGACTCCCAGGCGACGATGTCGACGACCTTGAGAACGACTTTGAAGGGCTCAAGACATCACCCGAGGCCAGCTCCTCTCCCGCTGCATCCCAGATAGAGAGGGACAGGTCTGTTTGTCCCGAGTTGCACTTTACTGGCCCTGGTAATGCTAATTCTGTAATAGGAGTGTTGGCCGAGCATGGTTTTCTTTGCATAAGGAGGTAAGCTCCAGACTTTACTGTTCCTCTCTGTATCGTCTCAAAACTAAGACATTATAGTTCCGAGCCAGTGAGCACATGCTGCAAGATTCATCAGAAGAAGAACCTGAAGGTGGTTCTACCATTCATCGCGCATTCGACCGCATGTTTGCTGCTGATGGCTTCCCTTTCATTATTGGTGGCAACCCTGGCCCCGTCACCAACCTTCACCCTTCCACCCTTCACATTTTTCAGCTCTGGCAGGTCTACATCGACAACATCAACCCCTTACTCAAGATAACTCACGTCCCTACGGTGCAGGCGCAAATCATCGAGGCAAGCTCCAACATCGACAAGGTTCCCCAGAATATTGAAGCCTTGATGTTTTCCATGTATCTCATGGCAGTCACTTCTCTGGAGGAGGTTGAAGTTCAAGAACGATTCAACGAGTCTAAGCAAAACCTACTGGCGAAATTTCATACTGCTACACAGCAGGCGCTCATCAAGGCAGGCTTCATGCGTGTCAACGACCCTATTCTTTTGCAAGCATACATATTGTATCTCGTAAGTGGCTACGTTGGATGGTTTTTTGTGGTTTCCCTTGAGATCTCTTGTCTTCGTCATCTTACATATAGAATCCACATGATAACCATTTTGCTAGTTTGCTGTTCGATGGTTTGTCGATCCTCGTCAAGTCTTTGTTCTTATCGGACTCGCTGTTCGAATTGCCCAGCGCATGGGCCTCCATCGAGACCCTGCTCAGTTCGGACTACCTCCGTTCGAAGTTGAGCAACGTCGTCGTCTCTGGTGGACCCTGGTTGGTTACGACCGCCGGTTGGGCGAAATGTCTGGATCAACTGTCACTGCCCTCTCGAGTGGTGGTGACTGCAAACTTCCCCTGAATGTCAACGATTCGGACCTGCATGTCGATGGCAAGGAGCTTCCAACGCCTCACTCAGGACCGACCGAGATGCTGTTCGCCCTCACACGAGTCGAACTCGCCATGGCAGTCTCAAGCGATAGCAATCGCGATAGTGACAAGTTGAATAATCCGGACCAGAGCCCTGCGGCAACACCCAACTCCCGACATGGCGCTACCATCCGTCTCGCCGGCCAGGATGGGCCGGCGTATACTCTCGACGGCTACTGCGCACACATCGAAGGCACATACCTCAGCCAGTGTGACCCCAAGGTCCCCCTGCACTTTTTCACTCTCACCATGACTCGCCAGGCGCTTTGCAAGATGCGCGTCATAAACTTTCTCGTTCGTATGCACAATGCCGACCCATTCCCGCTCAAAGATGTTGAGCGCGACAACTTGTTCCTCCAGGCCACACAGATGATTGAGTTTGACAATGTCGTTCAGTCATCTGAGTCTCTGCGGCCCTTCAAGTGGTATTCGATGCATCACTTTCCCTTCCCAGCATATATGTTCCTTGTCCAAGAGCTGCGACATCGCGTCTTTGGGCCCGAGGTCGAGCGCGCCTGGGACGCAATTTCCAGGAATCACCAGCTTCGTGGCCTGCTTAACAATTATCACAGCCCCATGCATATCGCTTTTGGTGGCCATTTTATCAAGGCATGGGACGCCCACGAAGCTGCTCTCGTCGCTAACGGAAGACCCATCGAGCGACCCAGCTTTCTTGGTCTCCTTCAAGAACGCGCGGACGCTCGCCGCCGTGCAAGGGCAGAGAAACGCCCCGACCCTGGCCTTTCGCAGCCTCAGGTCGGCGTTCCGCGCCACCAAGTTGATACACCCTCGTCGGGCCTAAACTCGACAGTCGACCCGGTCGTTTCTGGTGCCATGGTTGGCGGCCAACGCGCGAACTCGGGATCCGTGGCCTCAAGCGATGAGCCCGGTGAGATGGACTGGTCGTACCTCATGTCTGGGTACAATGACACGGCTAGCTTCCCTCCCATGGGTGGATTTGGCAGTTTCGGCGGAGGTTACGGCGGTGATGGCGGACCTATGGGTGGCAGTGGAATGGGCGGCATGCCCCCAATGCCCGGCATGGGAGGGATGGGCAGCCCCCCCGGGAACAATATGTTTGGCAACTAGGCGGCACGCACAACTGGATGTGATACGTGACACGATACACGGGCATCGTTGTTTGCTTCCTCGGTGTTTTTTGAAACAAGGCTGTCCTGTGGACATGGATCTAGGAAATGTCGCTGCCCTGGAGGAATGGGCAGAAAGCACATGTGAGAGCGAGGGCTCCCCGGCATCTATTGATACCCAGCAGGCTGGTAGGAAGCTTGAGCGTATGCCCGCGATGATTGGATAATTACACGGGCACTCAACCTTCAATCCGAGACATTGGTTGCGGGGGACGACATCATTCTTCCCATACCTGGGAACGGTAAATATTACAGAAACTCTGCTCATTGCCTTTCAAATACCAAGAGCAGGGGAAATCAGGCGCGAAATAGGCGTCTACGAAAATAGCATAGTGGGAAACATAATAGAAATGTACGGATGCGCCCTCGAAGGTCAATGCCAGTTCACAAGTGCGAGGATTCAACCAATTGTTGTCCGTCCGATCAGGTCAACGCCAGTTGAGGCCGGCAGTCTTGAGTGGTTCAGTCTCGTGCTTTTCGGTGGCATATTGTTATAGGTTCCGTCTCTATACTAACTGTGTTTGCTTAGTACTTTATTCATGAGCTTCCACTCTCAATATCACGTGGATTCCTGCGTCGAGACAGCATGTGCAAAAGATTATAATAACAAAGCAACCGAAAACCAGCTGGCGGTGTCGCCCGCACGCTAGGTATCTCAGGCACGTATCGCTGCCAGCATTGTCAATTCGTGCTCGCCTCTTTAATTTACGCCCCCCGCTCCGAGGCAGAGTGACTGCCCAACTCCAAAGATGGTTAGTTGTTCACCTTCATCGTTCCGGGTTGGATGGTCAGGCGCAAGGGAAGATAGTCAACGGCGCTTCAAAAGTGAGAGGCGACTGCAGGGGACAAATGTTTACTCGAATTATGTCGCATTCAAATGTATCAGAGCGTCATGCGAAGCAACCCTGCACCCATGTCGTTCGAGTGATTAGACCAAATAGCCCGGCGTATCGCTGGGGTTGCACGACTCTAGCGGGGTCGCGAGCTTGAAAATGCTGCCTCAACGAGAAAACGACAAGCGTGGCTGAGATTCTGATGGCCGAGCCGTTCTGCTGGGGCATCTCAAGGTAAAACTTGTTAGGATTCAGGCTTTTGTGCCCAGCAATCGATCCAGTCGAGTTGTGCGTGAATGCGGGAGTTGTTGAATGCGTCAAAGACGCTGTGCCCTAGCTCGTCTGCTTCGTCCTCGGAAAGCCCCATTACCCCAGGGCGATCTAGCATGGCCGTGACCCAGTCCTCGATGATGTTCTGTGTAAAGATCCCCATCTCCCGCATCTTTGCTTCGTGGTGCCATCGTCCAATAGGGATGTATGAGTGCCTTTGGTTGACGTTGACGAAACCCACATCCTGTAGCGTCTGGTAAATCTCACATGGAAAGCGTAGGTTCCACCCATAGAGATTGGTAAAAGGCCCCTCGACAAGCCGGTAAAACCTGTTCATAGGATGTTCATCATCGGCCGTGCCGTCGGCTGAAAAGACAAATGGGATGATTTCATGTATCTCGATCCAGCCGCCGGGCCTCAACTTCCTATTGCAAGTGGTTAAGCCCTGTCCTGCCTAGACAGGTGTCATTCGTGTAAACTTACTCAAAAGCCCTCTCTATCAGTTGCCGTGGTTTGCGCAGGGTTTGCAGCAGAGCTCTGATGTGAATCAGGTCCGCTTCGGCGTAGATTCTGGTCCATGGCCGATTTTCGTCCTCGAGATCCTCGACTCGGAACTCGACGTTGGGCGGAGTCCAGTGCGGCTGGATCGGAGACAAATCAGTTCCAATCACGCGTGCGCAGGGAAAGTTCTCGGCCACTGAGATAGACGGCGTCAGTTTGCAAGGGCAATAGCAGTGGCGCTGGGGGTGGGAGCGAGGGAGACAAACTATCTTGTGCCCACATGCCGACGCCAGTGCCAAGGTCAACGACTTTTTGCGGATGATCCCCAATTGGGGCCAGGAACAGCTTGCCGTCAAGGAGGTAGTCGAGATACAGCTTGTGCTTCAAGCCCTCCCGAACCTGCTCAACATCGTCGTTGGGCAGGCCGTAGCGCCCGCGAAGGAAGCCCTGATATCGCCTGACAGGTTAACATGAGCCCTGCTATTGAATGCGGGCAACCAAGGATAACGCACCTCCCGTGCTCGTACGAGTAGAGTTCCCTGGTGTTGACTGACGTGAACTCGGAGGTTGCTATTGAGTCGCCATAGTCAGATGTTGGGTCCTCCTCGGGGTCGTTACGTTCCATAGCTCCAGAACCTCTGCACCAAGTCCCCGCGGAGGGAGTGTGCCCGAGGAGAGACGATTGCGGTGGGAAAGAAACGACAACGACAAGAATACATGGGCACACAGCGAGACCAGCAGGAGATAGAGTCGACCAGGCGGGACGAGAGAATCGGCCGAGTGTAAGAGAGGGACAGGAAACGGTGCGTCACGCCTAAGCTAGAGATGTGCTGACGGCAGCTACGCAGCAGGTTGATCCTAAGGGAAGGGCTCCGGGGAGCGGAAGAGTGAGTGACAAGGGGGTGGACCCTGTATGGAGGGAGGAGATGCGATGAGAAGAGCCGAGAGGTACTGGGATGCGGATGAAGCTCAGGTTACGGCGTCACAGCGCCTCCGTGTCACGCCCCCGGCTGCCCTCCACTGCCGCCAGCCCCAAGACGGCGGAGGTACAGGACCCAGCAAATCGGGCCGTGTGGAGGCCAAGTGTGTTGGAGGACTGACCAATGCAAAGAGGGCGGCGCTCGGAGGGGCCGCTTCCAGAAGGACAAGAGGGGGGAGGGGAGGGAGTTGGCTCCCGAAGACGCTCCCAGAAGTCTGGTAGCAAACAGGGAGGTCCGTTGCAGCCCCGAGCCCGAGCCGTCGGGACAGCCCGAGAATCGGTCGAGATCGTCTTCACACACACAGCGCGACGTTCACAACAGTGCGAAGTTGTGGCGGGCGGTCTTGTGTGCGATCGCAAGCGGGGGCGGCACAGCTAATGAAAGAGTTGCAGCGCCGAGTTCTTTTCTAGAGGTTCAAGTGTTGAACAAATTGTCCATTATTCTCATTGACTCCTCATTTAATTATGAGCCGCTAATTATAACTCTTGCAAGTACTCAGAGCCAATGCCTGCTCTTTCACCCGCTCAGTTCTGCTCGGCAGATACAGCTGGGGGCTACAAGGTTGTTGCCCTGCGCCTAAAGTACCTATAATTGAATGTTGGACCAGGCCGCTTTCAGTTGCGACCCCTGTTCATCAAGTCTTCAAAAGTATCGCGGAGCTGGACATATTCCTGGCTTGACTTTGAACTGCGTAGCGTCAAATAAACACTACCTTATCCAAAGCGGTCCGGCATGGGCGCGATGCCCGTGAAATACAGCACTGCTTTGTGATGCATAGTGTGAAAGAGCATTACTTGTAGGCGAACCTAGTTTCGAGCATGAGGAAAGAACCGCATTATCGCACACAAGATTTTATGTCGCATAAGTGTCGGACAAGTCCTGACACAGTAATCGTAAGTTTCTACTATAAAGAAGTAATACCTAAATAGATTGTAGAATTAGTATATAAGTACAGGTAGTGCCTAAGGTAATTACTTAAGAGGGGATGACGGTAGTAGCAACTTCCTCTGCAACCAAAACTGGCACCCTCCATTTCTGGAAGGAGGGGCAACGCTTAGCTGTTGGAAGCTACGACCGCGCCTCCTAATTCGCTAGAGCAGAACGGCGCGTCATGGCTAATTTTGAACGTGTAAAGTCGCGTCGCCAAAAACACGTCCACCAAATTGGAGTGGCCCTCTGCAAGCCAGGCACTTTCATCGTCAACTCTTACGCTCGAGATATACTTCCACGCTTCAAACGTCTACTTTTCTTATTGGATTATCTTTTCCAGGTTGCATGCCGCTCAACTTTTCTAATCTGTCTCTTCTCTCAGCTTCGCGACATTACTCCCCAATCTTTCCACTTCATACAGCACAGCTACATCGAGCGTGTCCCGACTTGACCCCTTGACTGCTTCTCGACCAAGACCAAGACTCAATTCGCATGCCCCATGAACTCTACAACTCCTGGAAATAGCGATCGAGCCGCTTTTATATTTTCGCAGCCATGTATCTTCCCCGATCGCTGATTTCGAAACTGTATATTCACCTGCAGCAAACCCGGCATCCGCTCTCTCCGCCTGTTCTTATTCTCGTCGCCCTCGAACCTGACGCTCTTTGCGCGTGTAGGATTCTTACTCGACTATTGAAACATGACTACATACCTCACAAGATTCAGCCTGTGTCTGGGTACACGGACCTTGAGAAGGCTGGTCGGGAATTGGTGGTACCCATGATGGAATCCCAAGGCGGCAGCGGCGGTGTGGTTGTATGCCTGGGCGTGGGAGGCATGGTCGATCTTGGACCGCTCCTCGGACTCGAATCTGAAGGTGATGAGCTGCCTTACAGCGGCGTAGAAGTCTGGGTTATGGATTCCCATCGACCCTGGAATCTGGGAAATGTGTTTGGCGGCTTCCCACTCGATCCTGTAACAGAGGTGTCTTCTTCGTACCAGTCAAGGAGTCCCCCAGGCGTCGATGCCGGAAGAATTACACGCGGATTTAAACCAGGGAAGGGGGGTATTGTGGTTTTCGATGACGGGGACATTGAGGAGGATATGGGAGCTGAGAGAAACGCGTATCTCGCCCTGCTCGACATGCCCGAAATAGACGACGATGACCAAGACTTGGGAGACACTGACGATGAAGACGGAGATGAAGGTGGGCACGGCAGACCAGGGCCGACACACGCCGGGCAAAAACGAAAAAGCTGGTCGGACGCGGACGAGGACGAGTTCAGCGATGACAATAGGCCTCGGCAAAGGCGGCGGAGCAATTCGGTATGCATCTGGCGTCGTATCCTTATACAGCCGTCACTGACAAATCTGTAGTCAAGCTCTATCCCAGATTCACCGCGCCGCCCCCAACCGAGAGGTCTAGTATCCCTCCAAGAACCCGCAGTCGGGTTGTCGAGCGATCCAGTTGAGCCTCCTTCGGGGGCCCAACTACCAGCGACCCCTTCAGCGCGGGCACTTCGAAGACGACTCCTCCGAATGCGTCGAAAGAACGAAGCTGTCCTACATCAATATTACAAGATCGGCTCCTCTTTCTCAGAGCCACTTTCGTCAATGATGTACTCTCTTGCATCCGAGCTTGGTAGGGAAGATAATGACCTGCTCTGGCTGACGATTGTTGGTGTCACTTCCATGGAACTCTATGGTCGCTCGTCAGCAGGTGTTGCCGCACCCAGCAGGCAAAGCGATAAAAGCCGCCCTACAGGATGGCTTGGGGTGCGCGGAGCCAGGATACGGCAACTGCTTCGCGACGAAGTGAGACGTCTGAACCCGCCGGAGATCACAAATGGTCGAGTTGCTGTAGAGAATACAGGCGTTATTCCTACGACGGCAAGAAATCCGGAGGATACTGGAATACGACTTTCCCCTGAGCCCAGATTCCTCCTCATTCGGCACTGGAGTCTGTACGACAGCATGCTTCATTCTCCTTACCTGTTCTCTCGCCTGAAGACCTGGAGCGAGTCGGGAATTAAACGCCTTCACAAGCTCCTTGCAAAGATGGGGGTCAGCCTTGCTCAATGCAAGCAAAGCTACACTCACATGGACATGATGCTAAAGCGCGAGCTTCGGGCCAAGCTGTTGAAATATGGCTCGCTTTACAATTTGGACGAGATGGTCCCGTCCGTGGACACGGATGGCAAAGATCGCGAAGGCGCCAAAGATGGATGGGGTTTTGTCCGAAGCTGGGGATGGCGAGCAACGCTGAGTGCGCAAGATGTCGGAGTTGTAATTGGTGCGCTCCTCGAGGTCGGTAAACATGCCCATACAGCAGACGCAGCGCCATCGTCCAGTCAGGTCGTGAGGGAAATCGAAGAGGAAGCCGAATTCGTGGCCCAGGGCCAAGAATGGGTTGGGCGATTCTGGGAGGCCTACGATGCCCTCGAAGAGTACGTCGTCGATGCCCAAATGTGTAACAAATGATTCTCGCTGACAAGTATGCTAGCATTGATTCCTTGAAGTCGGGTCTTCCAACTGCCCAGTTTCTCCACCGTGCGATCTACCGAACAGGGACGTCACTCATCAACAAAAAACAGATCAAACATCTCCGCGCATTCCGCATGTGTGTGGTCAAAGATGGCCCTGACGTGTCACTTTTTACCCATCCCGCAGCACTCACCAAGTTATCCCTCTGGATTGGAGAAGCCCTCGCCGAACAGGAAAGGGAAGCTCACGGAAAGCTTTCCCAAGGCGGCCGCGGTACTCCCCTTGTAGTAGCCAGCCTCAACGAGAAACGGGGCGTTTACATCGTGGTCGGCACTGGTGGTGGAGGCGGCCCGGACACCGCACTTCTCGACAGAGAGGTTGCCAAACAGCGAAAGACTGAACGGGAGGCAAAGCTCAAGAAGAAAGAAGAGTCGCGCCTTGCGAAGCAAAAAGTCCGGGAAGATAAACGGGCAGCTCGACGAGATGCAGGCGAGGATGACGACGAACTGGAGACAGAATCAGAAGGTTCAGATAGCTCCGACTCGGACGAATCTGACGACGAGGATTTTGAACATGAAAAGGGCTACGGCCTCAACAAGTTTGGCAGCGCCTTTCAGGAGGTTGTATCAGAGACCAGCACACGTGTGCGCATCGACAGCTTTGAGCATTGCGTGGTGGAGGTGAAGAAGGAAGACCTGGGGGGGTTCCTTGAGAGTCTCAGCATGAAGGTTGTCGTGGGCTAAGGCGTTCATGATGACGTGGCAATGTCGGTATGTTTTGCACCTGTTGTCATGATAGTACTAAGCAGGCGGATTGATTGGTTTATGGGATCTCTTTTGAGTAAGCTGGCAGGACGGAGTCTAGGGGGGATCATGGATTAGGAAGACTAGCATGCATGGGTTGAACTGTGGTTAAAGATACCTTGAATCGAAGTCGAATTCCCCAGTCCTGTATCTCCGGAATCGATGTTGAAGAGCAACGTGGCTCAGGGCAATGGTTAATACTCACATGACGAACCACAGCAACATGAATCGTGGTGTCAGCATTGGCGTAGACTATGTTTTCCATGTGAGAGAAGACGTTGCCTGCTAGGGTTGTCAATTTAACTAATTGTAACCTTGAACCCATCCAGACACACAGGGTGAACTTCTTTTTGTCGAGTAGACCTGATTAATGGTCGGCGCATGACTTGTCAGAGCGGCAGAGTGAACAACTACGGCCATTGGATCCATACTGCATCATACAGAGCCACAATGAGCAGTTACCAACCTCGGAGACATGCATGAGTGATGGCTCGTTTAGGTTCTGACGACTTAGCTTCTGGAGATGCGGCAAGCAAATTTAAGAGTTTCAGAAGCCTGTACTACTGATAGAAAATGGCCGCTGAAATAACAGCAGTGCATAAACTCATGCATAGTTGGATGGAAATGAGGCTGTGCTGGCGGGAACGGAGGATATCCAAGTTTCTTAGCTGCTCGAGCTTGCCAGATGGGGTCAAGTGCAAAGCCAGGTATGGCCCAGAGACCAGGCGCAGCAGAGCTTATTGACGATAAAGCCGTCGGATACGACTTGGCAACGACGGGCGCTGTCACTTTTCTGTCCCGGTGGCTTTGATGCTCGCTTTCGCGCCCTCGCTTCCGAACGTTCAAGGCATGGTCCCCTGGACTGGCAGCAGGGATTGCCATGAGAGAGCGCAAGGGGATTGGTGGACACAAAAAGGATAGAAGCCATAATCTGGTGACTCCTTCGAAGCAATCTCAACGGCGCGGCTAGCAGCCGAATTCATGAAGTTCTATCCCGTACGGAGTACACAAGGTCCAGATGTCCGTGTCGCTGCTTCATTGCCATGGGCCTGGCACAGCCACACTCCGGCCATTTCCACTCCGCTAAACGCAAACGACCGTCACGCCTGATCAAAGAGCACAGCCGTCCATACGAGATGGGGCTTGCGCCTGGTCACTTGGAAGTTGGAATTCACTGAGACCCATCATCGCTGGAATGCACTCTGATTGGTGACGGGCAGCTTACCTACCATAAGGAGGCGGGCGAGCCGGGGGTGGAAGAGGCATCAGCTAGTGGCTGGCCATTGAAGCTTTCGTAGCGGTTTGGGTAAGGAATGGGTGTGGCAGATTGATGAGCAACCAGCGTAGCATCCAAGAGCTGTTCGCTGGACAGCTGGAAGCCAGCTTTCATTCAGTATTGCTTGCCCAATAATTTTGTGATGCCTGATGTCAAGACCTTTCCATGATGTCTTCCTTCAGTTGCGTCAGCGGTCAACTGAGACGCTCAAGTCTTGTTCGTATTGCTAGCCCCGGATTCGTCATCAAATCTGTCCAAGTCTCGTTCCAGTCGGCCCCCTCGGCGATGTACACGAACGAGCCAGAGAGGACAAAGCCCGGAGGGCAGCGAGGTTTCCACCCGACCACCACCACATCACATCACCGCCCCATCCGCTTGTGGCGGGGTCCCCCCCCCAGGAC
>JADBHU010000210.1:0-10902 GCA_017140155.1 Fusarium devonianum | reverse complement strand
GGTGGACAGTGTCTGAGGGGGGGGGGGGGGGGTAACTCTAACTTAGTGGCTTCGACCTTTCAGAGCTTGTTTGGCATTCGAATGCATTTCCTTGCTGCTTGAAGAGGTTGTCAAATGATATATCTTATCAGCCGAGGACGCCCCGTTGCCGCAGGACACCCCGCCAGGCTCCTGACCAGAGTTTATGGGTCGTAGATTCGCATCTGTTATTAACCATCACAACCGGCATAGGAATTGGCTCTCCTCCCTCCTTCGCGGGCCAACCCGGAATAAAGACGTCAACTTTATTAGGTGGGGGGCTTTCTGTTACACCATGACGCAGGTATCCCAAGGGGGCTCATAGAAATTCTGTCTAAGAGCAAAAAGTACAGTCTCCAGCCATACTCAAGGTACATCCGGCAAGGATACAATACGACATAGATACATCAGGAGCAGCGGTATGCTTTGCGTGGAATTTGGTGAGCAAGTCCTCCATGGCTACTGAACTCTTATTCGTTGCAATAGGCCTTGGAATGGTATGTGACTCGTGGATTGTCTCGTTTGTAGAGCCAAGTAGTTAAGACCATGTTATCGCATCACCCACTGTCGTAACCAATCGCTTTGAATATACTGCTCCTATCAGCGCTAGAGAGACTCCTCCTCCCGTTGCGTTATTTCTCACCACCAGTTGGGGAGGATGCATGGAGAAATGGAGCGTAGACTCTTAGAGGTTGACTCCCTGGGCATCTCCATGTCCAAAAAGTCTGGCTGATGCTATGGTTCGTCTTTGCGCACTTCTCTAGAGTCAAGATAAGCCATACAGTACCCTTGCAAAAGTTTCTCGTCAAATCCTGCCTCCATGAGGCAAAACACATAAGACCGCAAACTGTTTATGGAATTGTGACGATAGTAAGCGTCAAAGAGTGACGATGGCGCAGTTAGCCCACGAGCCTAGTCTCGCCTCGGAGTAGCAAGCATAAGACCTCGAGGAAGATTCTCCATCTTATCCGCCATGACGCTCACTAGCCAGATGGCTAAGTGGTCACCGGCAGATTCGAGATATTGAAGGTATTCTAAGAGTCGAGTAAGCCGGGCCGAGATTGCCTATGTGCGCGACTCGAGAGGTGAGGGACCTGGGCCTTCTATATAACGCATGCACGTCACGCACCCAGCCGAGAGCGATATTAATGACTCTGCGACTACAATTCAACCATCTCTCCGTTCTATTAGCGGTTGGGCAACGACAAATAATCCATTATCTCGGGTTGTCGGCTCAACATAGGCAATGTTGTCTAAATAGCCCATGACGCCCTCTCTCATAGTCGCAAAGACAGCTATATTCTACTGTTAAGCACTTGCTTTCCCGAGAAGCATTTTTAACCTTACATAAATAGCCCAAGAGTCCTTAGCGGTAATATCACGGAGCAAAAAAGGCCGCGTTCGCCTTGCCTACTAAGCGGATACACCCTCCATCTCGCATAAGTCGATTCACTTTGGGGTCTGTCTTCTTGGCACTACTACTCTCGACTTAAAACTGCCTGAACTTTGTATACTTTAAAGGCATCCTCTATCCCAAGAGCTTGTCGAATTCCTTAGATAGGTTGCCCTCATCGGTTTGAGCCTTTTGAGCCTTTCACACGATGGCTCGGTTATGCTTATCAGATAAGAGCAAGAGATCGCTATCTTGCTAGTACCAAGACAAGGACAGAACTCTAGACTCGTATCCCTAGAGAGTCTTGTCAGGCGCACAAGAGTTTCGGGGATTCCAATAGCAGTCATGCCAAGTGTGTTCCTCTTACTAAAGATGGCCCGACGAGTCCGCTGTATCGTCACCTAGATTAGCTGGGACATATCTTGGATCTTCTCCCTCTCCCTCAAGGTGAGCATAGCTGGGCGCAGGAAGGAGAAAGGGCCGAGGTAGTGTCTTAACGAAACTAGATGAAAACCTACTAGCAATAGCGATAAGCGAAGTGGGTTTAGAGGTTGCTGTCAAAAAGCGAAAATGTCAGTAGTATATCTAAGCAAAGTCAACTCAA
This sequence comes from Fusarium devonianum, assembly GCA_017140155.1. Lineage (NCBI taxonomy): Eukaryota > Fungi > Ascomycota > Sordariomycetes > Hypocreales > Nectriaceae > Fusarium > Fusarium devonianum. Next base: position 8,887 of record JADBHU010000210.1, on the reverse strand, counting down.
GAGGCCAGTTAACGCTCACTTTATAGTTCCTCACTTATGAAATTCCTCACTTTGAAATTTCTCACTTTGAGATTCCTCACCTTCATATTCCTCAATCCTTTCCAGATAAACACGTAACCTATAGAATTAGTACAACAGCACTCCACGTAGCCTGGCTATTGTTTTCAGCTCCTACAATGGGTTATTAAAATCACCACACCTCACAAGTTACAGCGCAGTCGCCGGGCTAGATAAGCAGCTAGACGATTCAACTGCTGCTCAACAATGCAAAGTGTAGGAAGACGACGGTTCTCGATGTAGAAACGCGTCAGTTCCTCAGTGACCTAGTTAATTTAGTCATTCGCCTGGCTTTTTTTAAGAAGAGGTCGTTGTCGGGTAGCATCTGTGTGATCGACTTCGTCCTGAACTTGTTAACGTAGCAGGTCGATCATGCTTGCTTCGACGAAATCCCAGTGTGCTTTGATCCTCCGATATTGACTCGTAAGTAATGTGAGTTTTCGTATAGTATCTTCCTCGGACTTTCCTCGTCGCCTTGGGAGGACATGATATATTCGAGATTGGTGTGTAGGCCAGATAAAAAGCCGGCCTCAAATAAGCAAGCCATATATCCTCGGCCAAATAATCACCTGGCTAAACTCATGGCGATAGCTTGCGCAGTTCTATGAGGAATACCGCTGCCACTGAGCACTTGGACACTCTGAGTGTTTTCTCTTTAGCGGCGATGCTAGTTGGGCTATTACTAGCACTGCTGTCTCGTTTAATATCCCCTTCGCGGGCAGGATGGCCACTAATGGTTGTAGCTCATAGAGATGTATGGTTCATAGCGAGTTCAAGTGTTCAAGCCGTAGCGGCATCTAAATCTTGACTGCACTTCTATGGGTTGTTTGCCGGGGACCACATATCTCTATTTTAGCTGCAATGCTATATGTTAAGCAAATTTAGTCGTCGTAAATATTAAGAGCACCTACTTACATCTGCGGTGCGCGCTGACCTTAAGCGTATTCGTGGCTAATAAGCGTCTGCATCACTGGAACGGTTTTAATTAAATTGCTAAGGAAAAGTAGGTGAGAAAAAATAAGTGAGGAAAACCAAGTGAGGAATACCAAGTGAGGAAAACTAAAGTGAGGAAAGGGTTGTGCGGCCTGCCCCCCATCTCAGAATATTTCCCGGATCGCGGCCGAGAATGTGGAGGCTGATAAAAAGAAGCGAGCGAGTTAATTAGGGCTAATTGTTAACAGCTCCTATATGCGTGATAGGCGTGGACATGTTAGCGTATCAGGCGTAGCAGCTTGAGTGCGGTCCTAGAAATAATAACTATTTATGCCGAGTTCTGATTATTATAACGAAATCAGGAAGTCATTAATCTCATAAAATTCTATGATAAGTGTAACAGGGCGCCGGCGGACGAGGTTTCAACAGATCTTGGAAAAGCCGAGGCTGAGGCTATCGACTGCTATTCTCCTACAGTGACAGGCCAGGTCACCTGGAGGATGAGAACAACTCCGCTGCCCCAGATTCAAAACCCGGAATGACCTCGACAGACGTGGCCGGTCCTAGTGTTAGGATCATAATCCTCACTAAAGTTATTTCTATTTGTAGTGATCGGCATGAGGCGAGGCGACCTCCGGGTCCCTCCGGGCTACCCTAGAGCATTTGCTTATATTCACGCAGGCGCGTTTTAGAGCGGGCAGCACCGCAAAACAGACGACGCCATTCATATTCCTCGTTATAAAATGATTCTTAGCTAAGAAATGCAAATTAGCGTCTGGTGCTGCTATAATCTGCCCGATCGAGGCTGCCACTCTGGCTCGTCGAGGCATCATCAGAAAAGACATCCTCGTTTCGCTCATTTTATCCGCGTCATGGTAATTATTCGCCCGGTGCCTAGAGGAGGAGTGGATGCGGAAATAAAAAGGCTCGGTATCGTCCTCCTTAGCCTGCACTGTTTGGCTGCCACTGCTGGTGAGAGAGGCTCGAGACCAACGGAACAAAGGTCAAGCGGTTTATATGCCGGACCATTTCTTCACAAAGAAAAGTTCCTCTACATCGGCACTCCTCAGGCCAGGGTCTGCTTACTACCAATGACTCTAGAAGATGCATCTAATAAGGTACGTATTATCAGGTCATCGGGCATTTCCCCATAACCTTGCTTACTAAGAAAGACCAGAGTCCCAGTTTACCGCGACACTTGCGCATTCTTCGTAAGGTAGCTATCCTCCCGTTGCTCTAGTTATCGAGTAGCACCGCTATTATCCTAGACTGGTTTATTGCCTCGTAAACTCTCTCCGAATTGAGGTTTCTCGTTATAGAGCCCAGGAATTACCTCATCTCTATCACTTGCACCTAGTAGGCCACTCGCTATCATATCGTCCTGGGACAGGACTAAACGTCGATAGCCGGACTATTCGACTCAAATCGCTATCTGGAATGATATGCTCCCTTATGTGATATCGTATGCTACTGGGTATCTCTATATTACATCCTATTTACCCTATCATACTTATTTATAAAACATCATTTCTATAACCGTCGTCAAAACTTGGTATCAAGTAGTAATAGCAATTAACTCAGCTTTAGCATTGGGCATAGAACTAAGCTCATGGGATCATCTGATGCTTTGATTGCTATACTATGGGTCGTTAAGGCCGAGGTTATTCTCCGAGAGGTCATCGAGTAGTGCGGGCAAAGTAGGCTTATAGCATAGCGATACATACGGCAGCGCCTAGAATTATCCACAAACTGGTTGCAGGAAAACAATAGCCACTCAAAGTATCTTAGGACCCCGGGTATCACGTTGATATACCATATGCTGTCTTGACATTGCGTTTTCCGCAGGCAGGGCGTGATTCGCATGACCATTGGATAGCTGGGCTACTCGCCTGACAAGAATAGCAAAGATATCCGGCTGAGTTGTAGAGATTCCGCCTGTTGTATTGTCTCTTTTCTTCTAAATACTACGAATGCCAGCGGGGATGGTAATAATGCCAGCGCCCTTGGATGCGGCCTTGGCGCCGTCGTTGGCGGGGATGAAGTCAGTAGTCTTCTGAAACTGTGTGTGAGCAAACTGGGGCGAGTCGGAGGAAGAAAAACGCCTGCTCTAGGCAAAATTTTGACACTGGAGACTTAATAGGACTCAGACCTCGACAGACTAATATAGATTTCCTTCTCCAACACGCCCAACGAGAAGGGGTTGTCTATATGAGTGGGATGGCACGACCTTTCTTATCTGACCGGTGGTTTAACAGCTTCTTTCGAACTGTTTAGGTGTAGACTACTAAGGCTCAAGTAGCTTTCCAATGTGATATTATGATTCCTCCGGAGTTCTATCTTATATTATGGCGGAACTCTGGATACGGCTATATCAGTGGGGTCGAGAATCTTGGGCTCAACTTAGGAGGAACGGCAACTATGAAAGTTAGCTGCGCGTTTGTCTGTTATTTGCTGTCGAGTGAGGTCATTAAATACCCCCAGCTTCTTATCATTCGATGTAACGATGCTCCTTTGCTCTCCGAGCCCACTAGCACATGGACGCAAGTGTCGGTGATGTGGGTGAATGAAGTCATTAGAAAATAGTATAGTTATCCAGTCCGAGATGGCCTAATTCTAGTTCTTTTTACTCTGGAACCGAGATGCCAGTCTACCTCTTTATTACTATACTCATCCAATGCGCGTTTTCGAGTCCGACCGCGCGTTAGCCTATATCCATCCGAACCCTGTGAGCCGTCATGATAGGCGCTATCAGTATCCGACGCTGCAGCATCGGGTTCAGAGACGTAGAGCTCTTCAATTCCCTCATTGTCGTTGTTGCCGCTTTGCTTCTGTCTCTTCCTTGGGCTTTCACTCCTCGATCTCGCAGCCGTCCAGATTGAGTGGCACTTTTCTGGATCGACGTCCTCGATTTCGTATTTATGCAGCTCACGGTTCCATACAAAGATACGTCGGCTCTTGCCGGCAACCAGAAAGTCGCGGAACACGGTAGGGGAAAACACTGTCCAGGCGAACCGGGCAAACAAGCACTCGACTGAGAAGGTCGTCGGTAGTGCGTGTGTCTGTCGATTGTGCCACTTCTGGGGCAGCTGGTTGCTTGGAGTTGAGTTGAAGATGTGTGCAACGAGAAATGGCGTGGACTCGCTGTGCGCGACTGGTCCAACCCCCGTGCTCGTCCTTACTGGCAGTTGAGGGCTGCTCTGAGACGATCCAAGCTGGGGATTACTGGAAGTGGAACTATCATCTCTGTGCGGATCTGCTAGAGGCTGTTTATGCTGTGGTCGAGCCGGGCTGATAGTCTTTGGTACAAACGTAAAGTGCCTTTCATCAAACATTTTGTGTATGTCGCTGCGCAGGGGGAGAGTATTTGCTTCGGCGTTGATGGGGTTTTGAGAAAAGATATCGGCCCGAGTATATCTAAGCCGAGCCCGCGTTAACAGAGCCGGGTCTTGGACCGGGATACAAGAGCAAAGACACATGCTTACCGTGCCATCTTATTCATCGTCCACCAGTCAGTCTTTGCATGTGGGACGAGATGTGCAGACTCTACGCCATCACCGTCGTTGCTGAGAGAACAATGGCCGCTCCTCGGCTGCCTTGTCTGCTGTTCTGACCGCAGCTGGCTTTTCAGAGACATCCAGAGCCTTGGAAGATTTTGATGCGGAAACCGCCAGTCGGCAAACCGAGCGACGATGGGATATGGGTCAGTAGACGGGTCCGCGGAAGTAGCAAGACAAAAATAGTATCTCCGATCGCGCAGAACGCCCGTCAAGGGATCGACCTTCTGGAGCCCAAACTTGTCAAGTGAAAAGTACCCATCCCAGCGATTCGCCGCGAGGATAGCACAGGCTGCATGCGCTGTATCGTGATGGATGCCGCCGTTGTCAAATGCTTCAAAGCTGACGAGGACATTGCAGTCAGGGTCATCGGAGGTTTCCGAGTATCCAGGATGCAAAATGGATATAAAGCTGTCTGAATCAAAGTCTAGGCCCTTGGCAAGAAGGTATGCTTCATCAATCGGGGCTCGTATTAAGTCAGAATCCATCTTTGCTGGTCGTGTATGGCTTTTGTTTATATTCTGCGGGGCGATGCTGGGCACGTAATTAGCCCTTGATCTCGCCCGGCGCGGGGTAAAGTATTCTCCGCTCTCATCACGTGGCCCCCCAGTATCAACAACATTCCCAGTTACATGACATAATGGCCCTAATAAATATTGCCTAATATACGGGCCCAGTTTTAGGGTAGCCAGAATATGTATTTGCAGGTCAAGGGTCTTATATACAGCAGCTGGGAAGACCTTGTGAAGCACACGATATATTAAAAAAGCAGACGAAAAAGGCCGAGAGAGATTTCGCGTTAGATCCAAGATATTGGCGACTAGATATAGATCAGGGCCCCTCCTCTGTATAGAGATGGCTCGCGCAGGCCTAGACAAAGCATGAGAACGGGTTAAGAGTTATTCGCGCTGGCAAGAACCTGACCGCTTCAGACATACCTGAGATGTATTATCGCCCCTATAGTCTCCTCGTAAATCATCCGTCTTGTAAAATTCATGGACGGCTCTCTATGAGTAAGAAGCCCGACGCCCGAAGGTCAAAGTGAGGTAAGGTTATAGTGAGGAAAAATCAAAGTGAGGATAATCAAAGTGGGGAAGACTATATAGATGCTATACCGGGCATTCTGTTAAGGCAGGGGTATCTAGCACGGCGAGTCTCGTTATTGCGTCGGCGCTTTTTACCTCTAATAAGAGTAGAAGTAAGGACGTGGCGGCTGTGTATGCTAAAATATAGTCGAACTGGGTGCTCGTTGAGGCTAAGCTGTAGAGATCGTTCTTTGCCGGCTGGAATAACTGCTGCTAGAATAGAGCTTCATAGCTCGCGAAGGACTTTAAAACTAGAAATTAAACTCTGATCCTTCGGTCTTTGGTAGCTGTCCTCTAGTCTTTCGCCCGCGGTTTGCGGGCTCGAAGCTGAACACAGGCGCCATAGACCGGACTCTCGAGATATATCGCCGATATTTGTCGACTTCAGGCGTATGCTTAAGCAGTAGCGGCCAGAAAGAACATTACCTGCTTAGTTAATATAGTAAAGCTAGAAGCGTGAAAGCAGCTTAGATAAAGTTAGGTGCGTACAATATATCTTTTCCAGTATATGTTTAATTAATAAGAAAGCCCCCTTATTATATTTAAAGATAGCCTATGTTTATGCTCGCGAAAGTCAGCGTCTGGTCCTGGGAGGCTTTAAGCACGAACAAAGAGTGCTGCTTTATAGAGATATAAAGAGCCTGGAGATTATTCTTAACCTTCTGCTATATCTAAGAGTTAAACGGAAGAAGCTAGTCGACACGAACACGGCGGAAAACTGCGGTCCTTGGTGTCATTATTGAGTTGCGCTGATATCTCACCCGAGTATCCCCCTTTCACCTGCGGAGCTAGTGTCTAAGAAGCGTATCAGCTCTGTATTCTTAGTGTACCTACCCTGCACCCCGCCCCTGGAAAATTCCTCTCATACTAAAAGATAAAGCGATACCGCGCCTCTTAATAGCCTTTTCCCCCTAGGATTCACGACCAGCAATACTAGCTAGCAACTCGCTATACGCTATATACAAGGTAGCAAGAGATAGTCCGCAGACTCTGTGGCCGGCCGAGGCCTTGCAAATAGCTGACCCCAGTGTTATATATATAGAAGTTAAGTTTAAAGTACTAATTAGATGTGATAGTTATCTATTATGTCCCCTAACTCTAGGTCGTGATACTCGATATGCCTATAGGATTAACTTAAATATATCCGTCTTAGTGATTTCGCGATTATATTTAGCAAAAAATATACAAACGGGTCGACGGTTCTTGTAGCTTGAAACGTCATCTTCCTCGTCGCCTTTATAAGCCTCGCCTACAATTATCTAGATAAATAGGACCCTCCTGCCGAAATCTAAATTTTATAGTTTTTATAAATTACGACTCCGGATAGTACCAGTGATCTCCCTAACTCCGAGACGAAGATTAAACACATAAGATCCTTCTAGGATACTATAAGAAAACCCCGAGCCGAGACTACTAAGTTCCATAGCCGCAACTCTAACTATTATAAGGAGAGGCCAGGTAATACCGTCCCTTATGCCTCGCTAGTATTAATACCTAGCGATAAAGAAGGTTACGTGAGATTCTCTAACACGACTTCTATTAACGATCCCCCTCGGGATAAGGTCGACGCTTACTATACGACTTCCTCTTCCTTATTATATTAGCTTATGTTTCCACTGTCACACTGATATATGATTTGATTATCATACTATTATATGATTTACTATCATATATCAATATGATGCCTCTGCCTGCCCCTTTATCGACGAGTATCTAATTTTCGTACTATCGCCCCGCCGGGCCCTATAACGCCCACTGCTATTCTACGGGTGCGGCCCTAACTTAGCTCATAGAGTTCCCTTTCCACGCCGTAATTAGCCCCGTCGATAGTTATCGTAGACGCGAGGCCACCCGCGACTTTACTAAATTCCACGTCCTACTTAGACAGGCTTACCAGTCCGGCGTGCGGTTACTAATCAACTTCAAATCCACGCCCCACACCTACAGAGCTATTAGTTGCGTAGGAGGGACAGTGATCGAAAGAGGCCTCTTCTTCTCGGGATACTACTAATACCCTATTATTTTCCCCCTATCTTAGTAGCTACTATCTCAACTTAAAGAGTCGCCGATAAAGTTAAGGCACCAATCGCTAAAATCGTAAATAGAGAAGTCAAGTCCCGTTATCTCTAGACGGTATCGCCAATAAGGTAGTTATAAGGTAGGAGAAAGAGATATAGGGGTTGCACGGGTAGGAATAGGTCATCTACCCGTTAGTATTTCCGAAGATTAGATCTCCAAGGACGTGGTCAAAGCCGAGGCTTTAATAGTCCTCCAAACTAGGACATAGATAACGTAGAATAGAATGCATCAAGTAAGCACCGGCAATAATCGCTTAGATTCCGTATCATTATCAACTGCTATTTTCCTTACCAATTAGAGGCTTTTAGTTACTAGGTTTGATCTTTTACAGAGCCTCCGCTTCCTCGCAAAGGAAGTCGACTATCTACTCTCCTTGGCTAGATTGACTATAGACGTCGAGGCTAGCGAACTCAAAGCCAGGCGGATGGTCACCATACTTATATTCTTAGAAGCTTTGCGGGTTCTTTCTCGAGTAGGCTTAAGAGGGGAAGTATAGCAACTCCACAGATAGTCACTATTGAGGAACCAATTCTCAGACATATCATCCCACGACTGGCTTTGCTCGTCGATTTACCTATCCGGGGGGCCGGGAGAGAGCCCGTGCCTCACAGGCAGAGGGGGGCGTCGTCGCGGTCGAGCAGCGCCGGAGTTGGAGTTGAAAGCGAGTACTGCGCAGGCTGTTTACCACGCCGATCACTGACTATAGCATTATGTAACGAAGCCTGAAGAGAACTCTGGGTCGTGGTTCTCCTGGTATATATCGATAGCTTCGCAATAGCTTCCTAAACTACGTGCTTTGCGGACTGATAATTAGGGAGCAAAAGAATCTCTCAGAGTAGTCCTGAATTATATCAAAGACCTCGAGCGAGATAACTGCCGTCATCAGTCTAGATTTTTAGTTCGCCCTTTGCGGTATGAATATAGATCTAGAGCGGTATCAACTACTAGGTGAGTATTATAGGAGAGGAGGAAACGTCCGCCCTTAGCTAGCTAAGAAGAGAAGAGGTTTTAATACTTTAGAATATAAGTAAATATAGGCTAAGTACGAGATCATATTAGGGCCGCCGCATAATCACAAAGCTAGACGCGAAGGGCGCTTCTCATAACGTCACGTCAAGTTACCCCAGATAGCATCACCGCCTATCGGCAATATAGAAGAAGGGTTAGGGTTAGGGTTAG